>JAOWBW010002875.1:0-49577 GCA_026119855.1 Campanula takesimana | reverse complement strand
AACCAAGTGTTGAAGTCACAATGAAGCTGCAACAGAGATATGTCAGGTGAGAATCAATTGTCAACGCCCAACCAGAAGTAATCTAAGTGGTATACTCCACTCCGACTCGGAAAGATAGTCCCCATATGACTACTCAAACCTTTTTACAACTTATTATCAATTCCAAAAGTATCCTTAATAAATACAATTTTTACATGATTAAATTATGCTGTCACACTTCCATTTGCCCTTGTTAGCATCATCCTCTCCCAAAAACTTGGCCCCATCACAGCATCATTTCATTTGTTACCATTATAAGTAATTAATCAAGCACTTGTAGATTATCAGTAACAAGTTCCCGCAAAGCATTGAAGGTTCCAGATGTTTATAACAAGGGGTAACTTTTTCGGACTAACAGAATGACAAATGAGACTATCTTTAGGGGACGGAGGGAGTATAACATACCAACCAAACAGATTAAAATGCAAGCCATGAACTAGCATGATGCATGTTTCTCCGGTATGACCGGAGCGCAGAATCAAGTGTGCAATTAATAAAATATGCCAGACAAGCAACTATTATGCACAATGTACATTTAATACCATGCATCTGTCTACAAATGAACATTTGAATCAAGTCAACATATCTTGAGGTGGAAAATAGAAGAAAACTCAACTTACATGCAAGACAGTACTCCAATAGGGCCCATCCTCTACTAGAATTTCCCTCTTCATCCTGCCTATATTCTGCAAAAGTTTTAGTGGAGTACAAATCAAATAACTGGAAGTAGCCACTTATGAGACGAAGAATCAATCAGGGACATTGTTAGCACACAGGATCCTAAGCAATGGTCTTATTCTTTGCCTGGTTTAATGTTCAATTGCCACTCTCATATCAACTAAACAAAAGTTAATCTCCTAGTTTTCTTTTTGTAATGAGTGAGCATATGAAGAAGCATAAAAGAACAACTTGGACCTCTTGTTACAGAATCTTGCTCTTGAACATGCCACTGGGGTGAATAAAAGGAGAGACAGCGAATCAAAGTCGAGGCCGGGTTGGGCCAAGTCACAGAGGTCAATGATGGTCCACTTGCATAGATTATGCTTGGTGCTAGACACGAGGTATATAGATCCAGTCATGCGTCAATTGTTAGGTATGGGCTACGATTGTATGTAGAATAAATTGCGCCTATACTAAGTAGCAAGCATTTCATTCTGACTAGTGGTAACACAGTAGGTCATGGTTGATCCCCGGAGGTGTTGAGTGGGAGATCTAGTACTTCTATAGCTTTGGGGTGAACGCCAGGGGCAAAGTCATCGCACAGAGGGAATGGCCAACAAATGATGCGACCAAGTTGATGCAGGTCAGCTAGCCTATTTCTAAGCAGATGCCTTGGCTTCGTCTTCGCTAAAATCTTAATCTTTAAGACCGGCTGCAAGTGTTTGATCCTGACAAACCGGACACTGAATAGGGAAGTCTATATTTTCAAGTGTAGTGATAAGCTTGCTCTTTTTAGATGAAAGATTGAGAAGGGAAATTATTCAGTAGATAGAGCATCTCAACAGAAGCTTTTTTCATCTTTGATTATCTTTCTTTCCTTTACTATTCAAATGTAGTCATATGATTCTTACCGCACATCTTTGCAAGGGTAAACTGAATGGACTCATAACCATCAACTGGGATGGTAACCTGAACTTCATATGGAGCGGGCGGGGCTTCTCACCTGAAATTCAGTATGATCAATTGTTAAACAAAAAGAGATACGTATATAAAAACAAGTGGTGGTTTATACATCTCCAATCCAGAGTCAAGACTGTGGGTGACAATGTTGTTGGTGGGCTCCGGTTGATCCTGAGCCTAACAATTCAACCGCTAAGCCATGCTCCGGCAGAACCTAGATAATGAAGATAACAGGTAGTGACGCTGAATAGAATTCATTTAAAAAACTGGAAAATCTATATTACTGTATATAGATTAACAACTACCTTGACCATTGGTTGACGCACTAAGCCAGAAAGGGAAGCAATTGCAGTCATATAAAGTGTTACATGAGTCTGTTCAGTTTTAAAGCTGCAATAGACCAAGAGTTAAACTACCACGGTGAGTTGGGGAAAACATTGGGGACAAATAATATCAGTTAAATCTTAATTCTGAGTAACTGAATGCAGTAACTCAATACAATAAAGCTTGCATTGAAGGGTAACCTTATACAGAGAGGAAGTAACTCGAAAAATTATCAACACCCATTCTAACCTGAATTTATCATAAGCCTTTTCATATCCTAACTGTGTCATGCCATTGTAGACCTTCAAAATGTGTCAGCGGAGTCTATCACACAAAACTTGCCAAACAACAAAGGTTCTAATCATCATACGATAGTGGAAAAGTAACGACATTTCTTACAATTTCCCATGACCGAGGATGAAAACCAACTGTGAAGCCTTCAAATACCATTAAACCCTGCTTCTCACATGGATTGCAAGTTCAAGGATAACTCTGTTATCAAAACATAAAAATCAAATCCAGAAGTTGTAACATAAATCATAACAACACCATATCAAAAAGTAAGTGCATTTATCTAAGATAAACAACAATATTCGAAGAGCAACAAATCTAGTAACTGAGAGGGTCATCATTAGAACATTATCTGTACCCACTAAACAAAGCTACATGAGAAAATCACCACATCCTAGTTCATTTACTGAAGGGGCAATAAACAGGGTATAATGATAACTCTTTATTCAGTATGTTCTTTCTCTTTCTTTAAGGCTTAAATACGTTTACCCCCCTCAAGTATACACCGAATCCCACTTTGCACCCCAACGCGAAATTTGTCTAAGTGGTACCCAATGTTAAAATTATCCCACTTTGCCCCTGGATCCTAACAAATGTTAGAAATTTAACGAAATTGATCATGTGCATGTCACATGATGGGTATTTCCATTATTTTTACTCTCAACCTTCCTTCAATTTAATTTTCCACTCCTCTCATATATGATAAATTTTTTAAAATTATTTTTGCACTATTAATTACATAAAAAAAATATAAAATTATAATATCAATATAAATTACGAACATATTATTTAATTTATTTATTTATTTTAATGGTACTAATAAAAAATTAAATCAAATTGTATTTTCAAATATTAGTAAAATAAAAAGTATAAAAATAATTAAACCTGAAAATGAAAAAGAAAAAAGAAAAAGTAAATCATATCAAACTAAAACCCACCAACTATAATTTATAATCCAAATATAAAATTATTATTTTTTACATGAGTCATTTGTTTGATTTTATTTATTTTTTATTAGTATTATAATTTTTTATGTAATATATAGTGTAAAAATATTTTTTAAAACTTATAATAAGTGAAAGGAGTGGAAAAAAAATTAAAGAAGATTGAGAGTTAAAATGATGAAAATACACATCATGTGACATGCACATGATCAATTCCGTTAAAAATTTTAACATTTGTTAGGATCCATGGGGTAAAGTGGGATAATTTTAACATTGGGTACCACTTAGACACAAATTTCGCGCTGGGGTGCAAAGTGGGATTCGGTGTATACTTGAGGGGGGTAAACGTATTTAAGCCTTCTATTAATTAGTTCTTTTATTTGCTTATTTCTCTTTTTCTATGTCCTCCACATATTTTTCTACTTTTTATTTTTCTTTTATGTGGCTGGTGGCGGGTTCAAGTCCTGGAAGCAGCCTCTTGCAATGCAAGGTAAGGTTTGCCTACATTTCACCCTTGTGGTGGGGACCCTTCCCCGGACCCTCGCTATGCGGGGATGCCTTGTGCACCGGGCTGCCCTTTTTTTTTATGTGGCTGGTGGCGAAGCAGGTATGAGAGATTGCTTATATATTTGACTAACTTTACAGGGAAAAATATCTTACTGTTAAGGGTCTTGAACTCTAGATATGGCAGACCGAGTTGTAGTCCATCCGAACCAATATACAGTTGTTTTATAGCTGTAGTACGGATTTTCTAGAATAGATACAGTTTTCCATATATACATGTTGACTTGACAGGGATGCTTGGCCTTCAAATTGGCCAAAGTACCCGTATCCACAGGACATGACATGGGTGTGGGTATGGCTGTGGCTATTTTACACTACATTTGGTGTAAAATCTTAAAACTTTGGAGGATCCGACAGCCAGATTCGTACCTGTGTCAGACACTCGTACCTAAGTCCGAGCATCATAATTCGTTGATGTAACTATTCTCAAGGGAACACCAATACTCTCTCTCCCGTGGACATAGGTACTGGCCAAACCATATAAATCCGCTGTTGTTCTTTCTTTGTTTCGATTACTCTACTTTCGGTTCTGGGTTTCAACACTTCCAGATTTTTATGATCTCCAAAGGTTATCCATGGTGTTATACATTTCAAATGCTCTATTTATGTTCTCAGTAAGATATCCATAAAATACTAAGATACCTTCCCCATAACATTAGAAACATACTCCAAACGTGTTCGGAAACATTCGTTCAACAATAGTGAATTTTAAACCTAAAGTAGTATGTGAGATCGAAAAACTAGTGCAAAACTAGAGTGGAGATTTCATCCTGAGAAAACCTGCAAGTTGATTCATAGGTAACATTGCAAATGCATCCAAGCCCACCTGAGATTGAACATGAAAAGTCAAGGTACTATATCAGTTACAACAAGAACAGTGCATTGTAACAAAAAGAACTCATTGCTGAAGAGGTCACAAAAATACTCTCCACATTCACGTCTCAAGCACACTTGTGCCTCAAGGTAGAAACTCTGAACTCTAGATAGCAATCAGTGTTGCCAATATCATTGGCATATGACTTTTGGGTTTTGCTAACAAGTTCTCCCTTCATGGAATAGGAACCATTATCAATGCAATGGGGGGATTATTAATGCATTGGGGGTGGCGTTCTCAATACCACGTTAATCATTTTGCTAACCAAGAGATCAAAGAGAGTTCAACATAATGTTAGAAATGACCAGTACAGATCGATAGAAATGCATTAAGTTATTAACTTCTGGGCATATTGAAACTTGAACTCTCCCCCCCCCCCCGAAAAAAATAAAAATAAAAAAATGAAGAGCTCACCTCTACACTGTCCATTAGGACAATCTCCACATATTATGTTTACCTGAAATGCGAGGAAGAGTACGGCAAAAATAAGAAATATACATGGATCAACACCCCTTCCCCCAGGCAAGAAGAAAAAAGAGAAATAATTTAAAATTTAAGAAATAATGGAATTAGGCAGCAACAAAGTAAGGAATAAAATTGATTGAGCACTTCCAGAAAAGTACAATCAAACCTGAGCTGTGCGTCCCATTTTATCGTAACTTCGCTCACAGTTCACAAGGTCGCCATAGTAAAATTCCTGATGCATCACAAAATCCCTTAGAGAAAATTAAGAAGGGCTAACAAGCCTTATTCTCCTAGCAGTATTACTATCAAACAACAGAGATTATCAAAAAAAAAAAAAAAAAAAAAATGATACTGCAATGAAAGTTAGCCAGAAATTGTTTCAAATTTAGCAGCATTATCATGGAAGACTTGAAATCCTCAAATTTTGAGAAAGAACATCAGAAAAAGAGAAAACAACTGCGAAGGCTTACTTGCACAAAATCATAGCGTCCTGAACCAGCAACAAAGTAGTTGAAATTATCAAATCTGCCAAAATCAACATATCCCTGCAGATTTTTTAATCAAATAGATTACATTGCCATCATACAGCTACAAAAAGTGAGCTACAGGAAAACCTAAATGAAAATAAGCTAGCTTATATTGATCAGCAACTCAAGATGCTTATAGCTCATATGTCTTGCTAAAGATGGAATTGTGTTTCTGAGCGGGTAAGTTTTTGAGCCACCGTGACATACAATTGTGACACGGAGCATAATATGACCTCAGAAACATTTCCAGCTGCCTCATAAGAGCCTACATGGAGTATAGTGTATACTGTGAATATTCCTGCTATTCCAGCTACTCCATTTTGATTGTACATGAATGTTTTACACTACATGGGCCTCGATCACCAAACACCCTGTTTTGGTTCATATCAATAGATGATACATTCTTGATATTGCAAGAGAATTTTATGCATAAATGACTCGAATAGAAATCCTGATTTCTCTTATTTCCACTGATCGAAAATAACAATAAGCTGTTTAAATTTGAGTTCCCCATCACAACAAGTCAACAAAGTGGGCTAAAACAGAAAGAATACCCTAGTTCAAACTCTGAAAAGCAAGTTTCAAAAGCGAGAAGATTATACAATATTGTATAAAAATTGTTTCAAGAAAGTTCGGTGATATTGACTGTTCAGATGTATGTCTCATCAGTGGATGAGAAATGCAATATGTTTTGCTTTCCCTTCAGCCTCACCCAAAATGAAAAATAACAGGATCTCTTCTTTACATATACAGCTGAAAGAAAATTTCCAGTGCTGACTGCATACTTTAGCCAAAAGGCCTAGTTTAAGTTTTGCAGATGCTGGGATGGTAATTAAACAAACAAGACGAAATATTCAACTATTGTTACAAATAACACGGGTATACATGCATTATATACCATATTGAAATAGAGATTTTACCTACCGGTTGTGCTCTACTCTCCACGTCTTTACAAAATCGAACCACAAAATCTGTATCCTGCATAAAACATAACACTAATCCATTAATAGGGTTTCTCTACCGGATCTCTAACTACAAAGTACGCAATATGTTAAGTTGCCAATCATTTGAAAGCTTAAGCTCTTAGAGAGAGCACCAACAATATATATTGTGCTTTTTTTTTTTATCATTAACACAATCTTAAGGCTGACTGATGTGTGATACATTACCTTCCCTTCATACTCAAAAGGATACCCAATCCATTTACTCTGGACAGCAGCTTAAGTGAAAACAATCATTTTATCTCTTGAACCAACATAAAATAAAATGCCTGGTAAATAAGGTAGAAAGTGTTGCAACTACTTTATAAAAGAATATCATCAACATTTGATTGCCGTGATCTCTACAACCAACAGTAATTACTTCAATGTACAGTTCATGACCACAAAACTACGCCATAAAATTTGAACTACATCTGTTTGAAATTCCAATTCAAAGGTGTGAAAAGTGAAATGCATGCTCCAAAAGGATACAAAATCGTAAACGTGACTGGAGTTATCAATAACATAACAACTGGTACTCGGTTCCGCAACAGCAGTAGCTCCTGGTGCTCCATAAATAACAGCTGACACAGATAAAACAAAGTTAGAAAAAAAAAAAAAAAAACACCACTCTGAGCCCTAACATCAGTTGCCAGAAGTTTCCGTATTTTTACTAAAATCGGTGTCTGGACTTGAGCAGATTTGGAACCGAATAAAAAAAAATATTACCTGCAACAACTGTTAACAAGAAGACATAGAAAGTATGAGCATCAAATGTGTTTCTCTGTCTCCGCATCTCTACAAAGTTACACAAGAAAATGATGCCCTGTCATCTCAGTTGAATGAGCATAATCACAACAACATATCAGCATTCTTAACAGTGTTGAGTCAGATTGGGGGTAAGATCTTAGCATTATTCAGTTATTAATTTAGATTATTTAAACGCAGAATTGCTGTTTGATTCGTCGGAAAATTGACGACGGAAAATCTAGGAGAATGGAGCTACCGGAAGAAAAATGAGCTGGAAGAAAGTTAACGGTACGTAAGTTTTATGATTTGGAAACAGACTGGGAAAATGGAGATACCTGATTTACTTGGCCGAGCTGAGAACGAATTCCAGGAAGACGATCGAAGAAGACGCGTCGGAGTGAACTGTAATTTGTGATGATCCACCACCTGACTGCTAATAGAGTTGGGCTATTCACACGCCTTTCTTAATCACCCCCACCCTAAACAATACTCTCTCTTGCCTCTAATATTAAAGAAAATAAATTAATTCTAAGTATAAGAAAAACGCATCAATATTATCAACAAAATCATTAAATGTAATTAAATATAATATTTTTTATTAAAAATAAATTTATTTAAAAATTTTCAAATATAAATACACATTTATTAAATAATTACTATAAATATATATTAGTAATTTTAACACTTTTATGTTATAAAAAATATTAAGAGCAAATAAATTTGATACATCAATAAAAAAGAATAAAGTATTTTTATATAAAGAAAGACTAATATAAAATATATTATTTTAAAAACACTCGTTTCAACAAAATATATATAGTCGTACTAATTCAATATTTTTATAGATTATTTTGAATTGTTTTTTCTTATTCGCGAAGTTTGTAGTTTTATTAGTATCATCTTTGTCATATATTTTAAGAAATGTGATTTAGTTATTTATACATAGCTTGTGCAATGAAGAAATTACACTAAATTTATTTTTTCATAAATATAATTCTTCTTTGGGTTTGGCAATACTAGTTTATTTTTTGTCTATTTTTGGGTTATTTTGAAAAAATGGCCAAAAAACTACTTTAAAGTATTATTTCAACTATTTTTCCCATTTTACAAGCATTTTCAATTATAAGCAAGATTTAGAAGAAAATTAGTCTTACACCCATGCGTTAAACAAATGAACAATTAAATTAGATAAATCAATAAAAAAGAATAAATATTTTTATATAAACAAAGAATAATTTAAAATATTTTTAAAAAAACATTTATATCAACAAAATATATATCATCCTACTAATTGAATAATTTTACAGATTCTTCTGAATTATTTTTCGTATTCACGACATTTGTAGTTTTATTTGTATCATATTTTAAACATATTTTAATGAATGCGATTACTTATTTATATATAGCTTGTGCAATAATTAAATTGCACTAAATTTATTTTTCATAAATATAAGATCTTCTTTGGTTTTGATAACAGTCGTTTTGTTTTCTGTTAGTTTTACAAAATGGCTAATATACTACTTTAAAGTATTGTTTCCACTATTTTTCCTGTTTAACAAGCATTTTTAATTCTAAGCAAGGTTTAGAATAAAACTAGCCTTACATGTGCGTTAAACGCACGTACAAACAATTTGATAAATCAATAAAAAAAATTGTATCTAAACATAGAAAAATATAAAAATAATATTTTTAAAACAATTATTTCAACAATAATATATCATCGTACTAATTCAATAATTTTACTGATTGTTATGAATTATTTTTTCTTATAAACGATGCTTATAGTATTATTCATGCCTTTTTCGTGTCGTGTTTTAAGGAATGTGATTTACTTATTTATACATAGCTGGGTGCAATGATAAAATTGCACCAAATTCATTATTCATAAATATAAAATTTTCTTTTGAAAGCATTTGTTATGTTTTCAATAAAATGGGAATCAGTAAATTCGCAATATAGTTTTATTTTATTCTTTTTTATTGAAATTTTTAAATAATAAATTTAAAAAAATGAATAAATAAAATACTATAAATAAAAGAAAGAAAGAAAAAGAAAATAAAAAATAACGATGAACATAAATTATTTATTAACCTCACCAAGTTTCAACATTTCTCTCTTTCACAATCACGAAAAACAACCTCTTCATTTCTTGCTCGCCTCTTTGGTGCAAGTTAAATATAGGAGTAATTGTCTCTCACTTTATTTTCACTCTTTAGACTAAAATAAAAATATTTAATTTAATAAAATAAAAAATCTATATAAATTATCTAATTTTAGTGGCTTGAAAAAAAATGATCAATCTTTTTTAATTACAAATATGTTTATGCCATAGGGAAAATAAAATACTCTCTCCATTCAAAAATATAAATTTGCTTTAAGCAATAGCAAATCAAAAAAAAAAAAAAATGATCATTCATTTCAATTAGATGTATTAACATAATTGTGAGATATAGTGATAGATTGGTTTTATAGTCATGTGGTAGTCGTGGTGTCATAACTTTGACAGTTATTACATTTCAGAAAACGTTAAGAGAATGTATATGGTCACTATTGTAGTTAGAGAGAGATTAGGGTGGGAAAAAGCTTTACTAAGTGCTGTCCACTTCAACTTCTAGTATACTCCTATATTAATAGACTAGTGATTGTGGATATTTGTAATCACATTATATAATTATTAAATATTTTAAATAAATATAAATAATTTTTAAGATATATATAAATCTACTTGTGATTTTTTAATAATAGTGGAAATAATTTAGTTACTATAGTATAAAATAGATATTAAGATTGGTTAATAGCATTGGTTAAGAATAACTTTATAAATTTTTTGAAAAATTTACTTCGTTTGTCCCATAATGAAATCACTTTTTACTCTTGATTGATTGAGAAAATAATGTTTTAATTATAGTAATTATGAGCTTAAATAGTAAATTAAAAGATAATGGTTACCTAAGTAGTACTCCCTCCGTTGCAGAGTAAGAGTCATACCTCTCAAATGCACGGAGAATAAAAAATTGTGGAAGTGATTTAATTGTTGTGAATGTAAAAGTAAAGTAAGAGAGAGAATTAGTGGGAGAGAATAGTAAATTGATTAGTGTTGTGAGTATAAAAGTAAAATATGAGGGACAATGAGTGGGATGAATAGTAAAGTTTTTTTTTTTTTTTTTTTTTTTTTTTGCTATTTTACGAAAGAGACTCTTACTCTATGATGATGTATCAAAATAGAAAGTATGATTCTTACCCTGAGACGGGTGGAATAACTTTTATCGTAAATAATAAGTTAAAAGTAATAGTTACTATATATAGTAACTAATACTAATGATAGTAATTTTTCAAAAAAAATAAAATAGTAATAATAGTAATAGTTACAATATATTGTAACTATTCTAATTAGTTAATATTATTGTTAATAATAGTTACTTTATATAGTAACTATTACACTTAACTAATATTACTAATACTAATAGTTATGTTATATAATTAACTATTACAATTAACTAATACTATTAATAGTAATAGTTATCTTATATAATAACTTTTACATTTAACTAATACTATTGATAGTAATAGTTATCTTATATAGTTAGCTATTATAGTTAACTAATACTATTAATAGTAATAGTTACCCTTTATAATAACTATTATACTTAACTTATACTATTAATAGTAATAGCTATCTTATATAGTTAACTATTATAATAAACTAATACTATTGATAGCAATAGCTAACTAATATAGTAACTATTATAATTAATTATTACTATTAGCTAATAAGAAAAAAATGAAAAGTCACCTAATTAAAATGCTACTGATGATGTGGCACCACCAAAAGCAAGAGTTACACAAAACTTGTCCACATGACACCACCTAAAGACCCTACCTTGACTTTTAATAGATTTATGGCATTTTTTATGGTATCAAACACTTGATGCTTAATATAGTACATAGTGATTTGGAGGTAGTGTGTTTGATTTGATTTTCTTCATTCAGCTTAAATATATCCAACATGCCCTGAATGATTAAGAATCAAACTCCTTAACCAGTAAGGACTCACTCAGCACAAAATGTCTACCGCTCAATTTTACCAAATGCACCTACCTCTTAATCACCCCTACACCGTATTAAATACTCCCTCAGTCCCAAAATGATCTTCATATTTTTTTCGCAGTTATTGCGAAGGAACTTTGAGCAATAATTTTAGGTTGATTTAATTGTCCTAATAAAAATCTGAAACTTGTTAATGATTCACCATCAATACTATCAATAACAAGTTTTAGATTTTCATTAAAACAATTAATTCAACCTAAATTTTTTGCTCAAAGTTCATTCGCAATAACAGCGAAAAAAAGTATGAAGATCATTTTAGGACGAGGGAGTATCAAGTATCAAGTGGTTAATGCCACAAAACTCGCCATTAGTTATATAGTTATTGGTTTTAGTGAATTGATCAATAGAACGTAATTTAATTAATAGTTGTTGCTTTTAGTGAATTGATTAATGGAGTACTCCCTCCGGTCTCAAATATAAGCAAAAATAACTAAAATCACACCTATTAAGAAAGTAGTTAAGTTAGTTAATTGTCTTGATTTTATAATAAAAACATGTTAAAATTACTAATATATCCTCATATTAAATGTGTAATAAATGTGCACTTGTATTTGAAAATGAATAATTAAATAGGGGCAGTTTTGGTAAGAGAGTATTAAATGGTCTTGAAATTCCTTAGAGTTGCTTATATTTAGGTAAAAAAAAACCCCACTTTTGTTGCTTATAATTGAGTCCGGAGGGAGTATTTGTTTTAAAATTTGTTACTATAACTGAATAACGAAAGGGATAGAAGACTAGTTAGTACCTTAGTGGTTAAATACTACTCGAAATGAACTATCAACATTAATTTAAGTTGATACTCCCTCTGTTTCAGAAAGATAATCGCATTTTGACTTTTATGGTCAACAAAATTTAACTTTGACCAACCATTGGCGACGATCTAATTATTCTAGTGGAATTCTAAAATTTGTAATTGATAAATCATTAAGTGATTTATCAATAAAATTTTTTAGAATTTCATTGTGATCATTAAATTGACACCAATGTTTAGTCAAATTTTATTTTTGTTGACCCTAAAAAGTCAAAATGAGACTATCTTTTTGGGACAGTGAGAGTATAATTAATGAAAATTTAAAACTTATTATTTATATAATCAATAATGTTATCAATAATAAATTTTAAATTCTCATTAAAATAATTAGTTTAACTAAAAGTTATTTCTCAATGTTCGTATTAACCTAAAAAGAAATAAGAAGTTTTTTTTTTTTTTTTTTTTTTTTAAAGAGTACAAAAGAAGATCTTCAATATTGGTAGGGAGGAAAGTCTATAATCAAACATTATTGATAATGGTAGTATTTGAGATTTAAAATTAGTAAGTGCAATTGCTAATTTGGTGGGTATGACTATAAATTCCCTTAATCCACAGACTACGAACGAACAAACAAACAGTATACTGGGAAAAGTCCCAACTCAAGCTCTTTGAATCTTTCACTTCCCAATTTGCACTCCATTACTACTAGTAGCATTTTCCAATCCCCCAAACCTAACATTTTCCGCATTCAATTTCAATCCGGCAATCAAATTCTACCTCAAATCTTTCCCAAACCTGTCTCCAAGTGGCAATTTCTTCATATGCAGATGTACGCAAATCATCATCACTCCGATCCAAATCCTCAAACCCTAAAATGCCTAAACCGCCGAGGCTGAGCTTCATCGCTTTATCAAATCCTAGCAGTCTTGTCCATGGCGAAGCAGCACTCAGCGACCGGATTGACTTCGTTTTTCCAGAAAAAGCGATGGTTGTTAGTGCTCCTTGCCTTGCTGTCAGTCACCACCGCGATCGCCTTCGTCATTCGAGCCGCTTTTGATTCTTCTTGTGATCGCCACTTCGATGTAGCTGCCGGAGTAGCGGCGAGTAGTAGTCGGCTGCCGCCGCAGATAGGAGGAGCTGGTGCTAATCCACTTAGTTTTATGAAGTCCAAGCTTGTTTTACTTGTGTCGCATGAACTCTCTCTTTCTGGTAATTGTGTTTCTTACGTTCTTTTTTGTTTTGATTTAGTTACTGATTGTTGAGCTTCTGATTTTGTTACTCATTAAACTGGTACTACTTGTAGCTAAATTGGGTACTACTAGGGTTTTGCTTGTGAGTTGTGAATATGCATGCAACTGAACACCTTGTATCTTGTAGATCAAACCTCAGTTGCTGTTATCATAGCAGCCATATAGATAGATGCTGTCTACTCCAATTGAAGTAACTAGTTAATCTAGGTGCCTGACTAAGTAATTACAATTACAACTTGTTAGATTGGTTAAGAGGGTAGAGTGAAATAGAGGAAGAACAAAGGAAAAAGAAGAAGAATGTTGTGAATGAACGTTGGCAGCTCACGCACCAGAACACCCATGCAAATTGGTTATTTCTTTCTGTAATCCTGTTAGAATTCTTGGCGCTAAGAATCTGCTTGAGTACGAGACACTTTGCACGTGCCCTTAAGAATGTGGATTAAATCACTAAAAAGATGACAGTTTGTCGAGATCCATGTAAATTGCATGTGCAGGCGTGCATATCATGATTCCTTTTCTAGCATAGCTTTTATTGTCCAGGACCTCCTGCCAAGAAATCCTGAATGCACTTGATGGAAAAGGGAACTTTGTCATGTTAAAGATGCGAGATAAAAGATATGTAGTACAAACCAAACTGTTCAGCACTTATAGATAAATTTATGGTAAGACTAGAAACATTGATTACATTCTTGTGACGACAAAATAGCTCCATATAAGATAAACTTGCTAAAATATGATTCGGACGTATTTGATGCAGACCAGTCAGTGTCACTTATTAGGAAGAATAGAAAGCAATTATACTAAGTTAGAGATAGAGAAAGACCAAAACTATCAACAGAGCAAGATGTAAGAGGAATAAGTAAATGAGTACCTTGTTTTCACTTACATTAATTGCAAAAGTATGCATAGCCAAATTAGTGGGAAGGCTGTGTTGAGTTATTTTGACCATGCTATTCGTCCAAAGAAAAGTGCATTTTTTCTATGGACAATGTGCCGGTTTATGTCGATTCATGTTAGACGACCCCAAATCATATTGAGACTTAGGATTTGCTGTTGTTGTTTATTTATATGTATATGGGCATAAACATGTGTATTTACGTATACTTGGGGGATTGCAACTTTGTCTTTTATCGAACCTGTCAGGGTTAATGTTTGGTGATATGCAAAGCTTGCAAATCCTGTTTCGAAGTTGAGTTCCTTGGTTCCAATCCCAATGATCTGGATAAAATCTTAGGGCTGTTTGGACTCTGTTTGGCATTCTTTAGTTTTCGTTGTCTGAAATATGAAACATTGTGAACAATTAAGATATGAAGTATAATTGTAGTAATTCCATTTTCTATAGTCATTGCTGGAAACACTTGTTAAAACTGGCCACCAAGATCGTAACGAAGTTCAAAAAAGTTTCAAAAGTGAATGCAAATAAAAACAAATTTCGAAGGCGGAAAACAGAGCCATTTAATAATTGCTTTGATTTTTTGCTTATTTAGTTAATTATAACTTTTCAGGCGGCCCATTATTATTGATGGAACTAGCATTTCTACTGAGAGGTGTTGGTGCTGAAGTTTGTTGGATAACTAACCAGAAACCACTTGCAACAGATGAGGTCGTATACAGCCTGGAGAACAAAATGATGGACAGAGGAGTACAGGTAGCGCCTCTGTTTACAAATCTTGCTTTTACCACATTCATCTTTCTGTGTCAGTTCAGTTTTTGTATTTTCACTTGCATATACTCTAGATAGCACTTCTCCTAATGGTCAAAGGGGTCTGAGATACAGCTGGCAATATTTTTGGTCCTCTAATGCAGTGACACGTCAGGATGCGTTGCATTGCAGTTATTGAATTTTTGTGATCCTCTTCCTTCCTATTTCCTACCCCATAAAAAACGGGAAAAGAAACTTGATCTTTAACGCTGTTCATTTCTAATGCTTACATATAGCATCCGTTACAGTTAAATCTGAAAAAAGAAACAAATAAAGCAGTTCACACACACTCAATCAAGACAATAATGCTACTGATAGCAAGAGAATATTAAAACTGAAGACCGATACAATGGAGATACTGTAACTTACAATTAATCACTAGTCACTTAATCGAGTGACAAGCCATGTTTTGGAGTTGGTTATGACTTGAAGATGGATGGTTCAACTTCCTTTGATTTGATTTGGTATTATTAAGTAAGGAATATAGCTAGGGGTGGGTGGGAGGAGCTTTAACCTTCTAGGAGTAGGTCTTGATGTGTTGTTGTGTCTCCTTAACTTCCATTTGATTTTTAGCCAATTTTAAGTGTCAGTTTTTGCACGATCCTTAGTTTCCAATAATTATTTCATTTTCATTTTGTTTTTGTTTTTAAAATTTGAATTATGTTTTCTAGAATTTTTGATTCATGTCAAAGTAGTGTGACAAAGTTATACGCTGGCTGTGTCTCAAGCCTACCGCAACCCTCCTCCATTTGATGATTCATGTTAGCCGACCCCAAATCATATTGGGAGTAAGGCTTTGTTGCTGTTTTCCAAAAATGTGACGTCCTTTGTGTCCTGCTTTCGTCGTAGTAGTTCAGGAGACGCAAACTTATGATGGATATACTAGGTTTCTCATTTACGCAGATTCAAACTAATGAAAGTTGAATACTGTGATTGTTACGTTTGTCAATGTCAAAGGGATTGACATGGATGTGCTTGTGTGGTTCTAATGTCACATTTCCTCTTTCTATTATCTTTTAACAGGACTTGTTTATTGGTATAATTGTCTATTACGGGTATATAGAGTGAGAAGAAGATTTACTTGATCCCATTGGGAAGTGACATGTAACAATAAAATCTTGTTGTTTGTTATTTCTCCAAAAGAAAATAAAAATAAATGTTCGTGTGTACATTTCACTCTCTCTAGCAGCTTTAAAAGTTGGTGCTTGTACTGAACGGCAGCGACTAAGTATCTATATCTCTGTATATGATTTAATTATCAAATCTGCATATAGAACAGCAACTTAGATCCCAGTACATTTTTCATATGTTGTCTGATTATTATATTCATACATTTTAGGTTTTCTCTGCCAAGGGTCGAGAGGCTA
Source organism: Campanula takesimana (assembly GCA_026119855.1). Taxonomy (NCBI): domain Eukaryota; kingdom Viridiplantae; phylum Streptophyta; class Magnoliopsida; order Asterales; family Campanulaceae; genus Campanula; species Campanula takesimana. The sequence goes on along the minus strand of JAOWBW010002875.1, from coordinate 33,022 downwards.
TAGATACAGCTTTGAAAGCTGATTTAGTTGTTTTAAACACCGCTGTTGCTGGAAAGTGGTTAGATGCTGTTCTGAATGAAAATGTACCTCGTGTTCTACCAAAGGTCTTATGGTGGATCCATGAAATGCGAGGCCATTATTTCAAACTGGAATATGTGAAGCACCTTCCTTTTGTCGCCGGCTCTATGATTGATTCCCACGTAACTACTGAATACTGGAAGAACAGGACTCAAGAGCGCTTAAAGTATGCTTCTATTCTGAATTTAATCTTTTGAACCGTAATTAATACTAACTTTTTCTTAGCTGCATTCAGTTGTCAACATTATATCTAATGAACACGCAAATAATAAATTCACTCTTTTGAGGATGATACTGTTGTGAAGTAAATTGTGCATAAAAGTTCATCGAGTGGGTGGTTCTGTACTTTTCTGGGTCCAGGTTTTCGTATTTTAGTTATTGCTGCATGATTTCCCCCCCCCCACGTGGATTGGATCCTTGGAAATTTTCTTTAATAAAGTACTTGCTCATAGAAAACATGTGATACTTGTTTCTTAGTTCCCTATCATTTGATCTAGTCCTTCCTTACTATTACCGAGTATTGATAGTTTGTTTTTCAGGATTAAGATGCCGAAGACGTATGTTGTTCACCTTGGCAATAGCAAGGAACTTATGGATGTTGCTGAAGATAGTGTGGCCAAAAGGGTTTTGCGGGAGCATGTTAGAGAGTCTCTTGGAGTGCGAAACGAGGATATACTTTTTGCCGCAATAAACAGTAGGTCGTTGACATTCATGTGATATAACCACCATTTTATCGCTTTTCTGATTGTGTTTATGTGTTACTATGATTCTTTTTAATTAAGAGCTCAAAATTTAAGAACTTGAAATGAAGATATAGACTCAATACTAGTGCTACTTTAGCTCCTAGCCAGTTACCTTTATGCTTAATTGTTCTGTGTGTATATATGATCTTCAATTATGCATTTATATCTTCTAACATGTACGTGTGAAAGGACAATATATTATAAGAGATAAAATTTCTTCTGATAAGTGTTAATAATTATGAATTGCAGGTGTTTCACGTGGAAAGGGGCAGGACTTGTTTCTACGTTCCTTCTATGAGAGTTTGCAGCTGATCCAAGAAAAGAAGCTACAGGTGCCATCAATACATGCAGTAATTGTAGGGAGTGACATGTCAGTTCAAACCAAGTTTGAAACGGAACTCCGTAACTTTGTTGCAGCAAAGAAAATCCAAAATCGAGTTCATTTTGTCAATAAAACTCTGACAGTAGCTCCTTACCTAGCTGCAATTGACGTACTTGTCCAGAATTCTCAGGTACGATGTTTTTTACCTGTACTCCACATTGATTCTTGTAAAGTAAGTAGTTTTAATCACAATCAACACTCTTTCTCCATTTCATAGTTTCTTCCAATATAAGTTTAAGGTTACGTATATGCGGTTGCTTGATTGGTTACGATGGCACTAAACCGCTCTCCCTTCTAGCAGAATTATTGAATAGAGGACCGTATGCTACTACTATTTGGACTTCTCTTTATATTAGTTCACAATATCATACTTTCAAAATACAACATGGATAATACTTTATGATATAGAATGAGTAGGGCTAAAGTGACAAAATGGATGCGATTTTATACACCAACTTGGCAACAGCTGATTGGTCAAAAGTGCAGGTCCAGTTCAAGTGGAAGGACTTCCTGCACATTATGCAAACAATCCTGACTGAATTGTGTCCAACATTTTGTACCAATTTTGTCACTTTAGAAGAATACCTAAGAGAATCTCCAGTCATGCCAAAATGTCATGGCGTGGGCTTAGGTAGCACTGCCGCCTTCCACAATCACGCCAAACACTCTAGGCATTCACGACTGAAATTAAAACTTGGTTGAACTACGCCATCATGGCATGCTGAATAATAGGCCCATAGTAATTGACAAACAACCCATGTTTTTTAGAATTGCCAGCATGCCATGATGGCGTAGTTCAACCAAGTTTTAATTTCAGTCATGGATACCTGGAGTATTTGGCGTGATCGTAGAAGGCGATAGTGCCACCTTAAGTGCATGATATGACATTTTGGCATGACTGGAGATGCTCTAAAGAGATGTCCTGGTTGAGATAGAAATATTCCTTATTTAAGTAAATATATACTCCTCCCAGTGCACCGTCTGTCTAGTAGACCAGTTCAGTTTAATGGGAGATAAGTGTAGACATTGCGAGTAGCTGTTGTAGCACTAGTTCGATCCTCAATTTGTTGAAGTTATTGCATATAAGCATTATAAATGTAACTATCATTGTCTCCAAATGACCGTTGCTTTTGAGTTTCTCATCCCTCCCCTACTAGTCTAATTTATTCTGTGCAAACTCAATAGTGATGCTAATTTAGGGACAAATGTAGTACATTTTTATACATCGGATTAAAAAATCCATCACATATAGGTGCTTTGTGGCATTTACTTCGTACATGTATGGGGGATTTAGGTATATGAAAAATCGATAAGGATGCCTACTTTTTAGCGTGAGATTTCCATTTCAATCCTTGTGGCGGACATGTGTTTTGTTAGTCTGTGGCCGCATAACTGAAGCCAATCACATTCTTGCCACATAGATTGGGAGGAAAAGTTGGGATCTTATGATTATTCTTAGACTATGCCCAGAATTGATTATTCTTTCATGAATTTATTTCCTTAATTTGTTCTGATAATAACTCTTGGTTAGGCAATGGTCTAGTGATAGTGGTCAAATCGTGTACTAGATGCCCTGGAGTGTCAATCACTAATCAAATGATATGTCAAATCATATGATTTGGTAGGAGCTGTAAAAAAATAAAGAAAAAGAAGACTACAGATAATTAAAATTCAGAACTAGTAGAACTTTTAATATAATGGATAAAATAATGTATACCGTGAACTGAATTTGACGGAGAACTAACATGAAGGACCTGATCAAGTCATCTAATGTAAGACTATTCAACCAAAATAAGAAAAGAAAAGAAAACACAAGAAATGTTAAATATCAACTGATGATAAAATGGTAAGATATCCAGCCTTTAAAAAAGTGTTTAGATAACTGCCATCTGCGGCATAGAGGGAAGGGCTAATTTACTCTTGATTGAATGCGACTGGAATAAATCAAGAAGTAAAAGGAGTTCCTTCAGGATTAAAAAAAGCTTCACACCAGTGATACTCTGTAAAGACCATGTGAGATTGATAGCATGTTAAACAGGAGATCCGTAGAGATTGGAGAAGAACAAACTTCAATTTATTTACTTCTCTATTAATTAAGTTTACCCTAATAATGTTGTATGGTGAGATCATTAAGGGTATTTATGTTTTGTCCTAATACATAAATATCCTTAATGATCTTACCTCATAACATTATGAGGTTAAACATGTTTAAGAGTGAAGTAAATAAATTGCTTTATGTATGTATGCTAATGCTACAATTTTTTTTTTTCTTAGATGTTAACTTTATTGAATTTCCCTTAAAAAAGATCGACATTCATTTTTTTATTTTTTTTTTGTTGCAAAAAATCACATTCATTTTTGGATAAAGGGAGTAGGAGATTTGATATTTAGATCTCTGATTTGTTGAACCGTTCGTTCTATTCATTTTATTATTCAATTTGGACATTTGTTCATAGTCATTTTGTCGTATATATAGTTGAAATAAAAAATGATGACAGTCAATCTCTTCTTAATCTTTTCTTCTTTACAGGGAAGAGGAGAATGCTTTGGGAGGATAACTATTGAAGCTATGGCATTCCAGCTTCCTGTATTGGTATGCCCTCATATTTGGCCTATTTACTGAGACTTTCATGCTATTGATCTAGTATATTACTCCAATTAATCTTACAGTAGCAAAACCCTCATTCCCTTCAATAACATGAGGGTAACTACTTCGCACATATATTGACCCTGGGGAAGGATGTTTACTCTCGAATGGGAATTTCCCTGCCCCTTTACTTGTTTGTACATTGCACGCACCATGGTAAAATTGCACCAAGACTATTTTCTTATTTAGAAATGCGGCACTTCACCTATTTTGGGGTGAACTAAAAAGGAAAGCACGAAATTTATTAGGGGGACGGAGGGAGTATCATTCCCTTGTTAACACACTGCTTCTTTCAACGATGTATTCCAGGGAACATCAGCGGGAGGGACTTCAGAGATTGTGGTGAATGGATCAACAGGCTTGCTGCATCCAGCGGGAAAAGAAGGGGTTACACCTCTAGCCAAAAACATAGTCAAACTTGCCACTCACGTTGAGAGGAGGCTTACTATGGGAAAGAGGGGCTATGAGAGGGTGAAGGACATGTTTCTAGAGCGTCATATGGCTCAAAGGATTGCTCTTGTTTTAAAAGAGGTATTGCAGAAGGCAAAGAACCACCAAAAACCTTAAAACCATTTTAACTGTAAACTCCAACTGGGGAAGTCCTCCTTAATATGGGTCTGTATTAGTTGAAGAGCTTCCCCCTTTGCTGTAGGTTATGTGGACTGGTGACCAGTTTTGCAAAAAGAAAATCCAGTATCTATAATATTGCTCAAGTTTTTCTGTTGTAATCTTAGCGCCTACGTTTGCCTCTGTTGACGGGAGAAGAATGATAGAATTTTGTATATGGAAAACAGTTAAATTTTCAATTTAGAATTTGAAGATCAGTTTATAGTTCGCGGAAATCGTATTTGGCTAGACGCCATGAAATGAAACATGCTTCCTGGTGTGGTGTGTGCTATTTTGTACATTGTCGGTCCGGTTCATGTACTCGTTTGCGTGTCAGTTCTCTGACACCCTGAAATTGGTTTCAGATCAAATTTTCCATGTCAAATGCCCGCACTAATTCCAATAGAGGCATACAGTGTGAAAAATAAAGTAAGTGGTGATGATTAGAATAGATAAAAAAAAAACAGAATTAACTTGAAATAAGCAGACAAAACCCGAGCTGTTATAAAACTGGAGAACCAAGAGCATAATCTCAATATATAATATTTTATTTTATTTCAAGACTACTATAGAGAGTGTACAAGAGTGAAAGATAGAAGTTAAGAACTTCTGAAGTCTATTGAAATGAAAACTAGAGCCTACTATTTATAGGTGGAAATTGGCTTCCTCTATAAGCTTCTATAAGGATAAACACTATCCTTTAGTAAGGCTTCCTTAGTAAACTTCTCTGAAGATATTTACCAAGCTTCCCTAGTAAGCTTCACTGAAGAAATTTACAAAGCTTCCTTAGTAAGCTTCGCGAAAGATAATCTTGCAAAACTTCTCTTGTACACTTCTGGTTCAAAGGACATCCACATAATAATATATTATAACACCCCCCCCCCCTTGGATGTCTGCAGCTAAGTAGCATGCCTCATTAAAACCTTACCAGAGAAAAACCCTGTGGGATAAAAACTCTAGTGAAGGAAAAAGAGTACACGATTTCTTAGCTTCATGATGCTCCCCTTAAACAAAACATTACTCGCGATCTCTTAGTCGCCTGCTCCTCCTGAGAGATTCCTTTTGAATGATAATTGTGTCGTACGTGTTTCCTCTCTTCTGGGCAAGAGTATGTATTTTGTTAGGTGAGATCATTGGCCTTCCTGATAATACTCCTTCTGGGAGTTCTATCCTTGCAGGCACATTTGCAGCTTAACAACTATTGAAAGTTCTTCTGGACTTCCAATAACATTTAGATTTATTAAAATAAATAGCTGTTATAACAAACCCTGAAACAGATTTTCTAACGAAAAATACATGGGCAACTAGGATCATTCATGCATCCTTCTTTCGCCAAGTATTTACTGAGACGGTTATACCACATCCGTCCAGATCGTTTTAATCCACACAAAGATCTTTGTAATTTAATTTAACAAACTTCTCAGGAATTTGAATTGCATGCATCATACATCTTGAATCCTTCTGGGATTCTCTTAAATCCTTCTGGGATTCTTATATAAATATCATTGTCAAGTCTGCCATACAAATATACAGTGACAACATCCATTAAACGCATATCAAGCTTTTCATGTATTGCTAGACTAATGAGCTAGCGAAATGTAATTGCATCCACCACAGGAGAATATGTCTCCTCATAATCAATTCCAGGTCTTTGCGAAAAACCTTGTGCAACAAGACGTGTTTTATTCTTGTGAAACAAGACGTGCTTTATTCTTGATTTCGCACAAAGACCCATTTTTACTCTACTAGTTTTACACCTTCAGATGTATGGACTACAGGTCCGAAAAACTCACGCTTCTCAAGTGAGTTGAATTCTGCTTGAATTACGTCTTTCTTCTTTGGCCAATTATTTCAATATCGATACTCGTCGATACACCTAGGTTCATGATCCTCGTTATTTTTCATAACATTAAGCGCTATATTATATGCAAAAATATTGTCGACAATTGTTTCCTCTCGGTTCCATCTTTTTCCTGTACTGACATAACTAATCGAGATCTCATCATTCTTAATGATTACAGGTACCTGAACTTCTTCTGGAAGTATTTGATCAGATTTGTCATGTATCTCTTCAGGAGATTCATTTACCTCGACAGGGATTTTCTCATAATTTGCTCATTTTCTCTTTCGAGGATTTTTGTCTTTGGAACCGATAGGCCATCCACGCTTCAGGCATGGTTTAGATTCATTAGCAGATTGTCCAATCGGGACATCAATCCGTATAAGAGCATTTACAGCTGGAACATGTGACTTTGTCACTCTTTTTAGGTCAGTAAATGCGTCTGGCAATTGATTCGCTATCTCTTGCAAGTGGATTATCTTTTGAACTTCTGGTTCACATTGCTTTGTACGAGGATCAAGATAATATTGATATATATTCCACTTGATTTCCTTTTCCAGCTTATTACTTTCTCCCCCTAATGTTGGGAATATTTTTCATCAAAATAACAATCGGCAAAATGTGCCGCAAATCGATCTTCTATTAATGGTTCAAGATATCTTATAATAAAAGAAGAATCATACCCAATATATATCCCCAATCTCCGTTGGGGTCCCATCTTGGTGCGTTATGGTGGAGCAATTGGAATATATACCGCACACCCAAAAATTCTTAGATGGGAAATTTTGGCTCCTGACCATAAGCCAATTCTAATGGGGAGAACTTATGATAACTCGATGGCATGATGCGTATAAGTGCTGCTGCATGTAAAAACAGCATGTCCCCAAGCTACGACAGGTAGCTTTGCTCTCATAAGCAACGATCTAGCTATTAACTGAATTCGTTTAATAAATGCTTCAACTAAACCATTTTGTGTGTGAACATAAGCAACTGGATGTTCAACATCTATTCCAATAGATGCACAATAGTTATTAAAAGGCTCTGATGTAAATTCACCAGTATTATCAAGGCGAATTGTCTTGATCACATAATATGGAAATTGTGAACGTAATCGAATTTCTCGCAAACGCCAGGTTGCGAGTTGATAATAAACTTACGTGTGACCATTTAGTAGATGCATCTACTAAAACCATAAAATATCTAAATGGTCCACACGGTGGATCAATCGGTCCACATATATCACCTTAAATTCGCTCTAAAAATTTTGGAGATTCAACTCCAACTTTTGCCGTTGATGGCTTAATTATCAATTTGCTTTGAGAGCAAGCTGCACATGAGAATTCATTAGATTGAAAAATCTTCTGGTTTTTCAATGGATGCCCATGTGAATTTTTCATAATTCTTCGCATCATATTAGAACCGGGAAGCCCCAACCGGTCATACCATATAGTAGAACCATTTATATCAGTAAACTTCTGATTTACTGGTAAAACCATTTATATTAGTAAACTTCTGGTTTACTGTTAAAACCATTTATATTAGTAAACTTATGGTTTACTGGTAAGACCATTTATATCAGTAAACTTCTGGTTTACTGTCATTTGTACTTCAATTATGCTAATCTTTGTATAGCATACTTTAGAGGAAAATAAAGGTAACTTTTCTACCACATATTTGTTACATGATTCAGTCTTTGTAATGCATAAATATTTCATCTCTCCTTCATTACTTGTCTCAATATGATATCCATTTTCACGAATATCTTTAAAGAATAGTAAATTTCTTTGAGACATAAATGAAAGTAATGCATTTTTATACTGATTTTTTGTTCCTATTAGTAGTACTATGTTAGCTCTTCTGGAGCCATCAATTATCTTTGTACTACTACATATTGTACTAATATTAACATCATTTACAATAAAATATACTTATAAGTAAAAGTTAAATATGTTAGAACACACACACACTGAAATAATAGAACACACTAAAGTAAATTATAATGAGTCAGATACTTTAGTTAGTTTGGGTTTCTTCATGTAATCATTTACATCTGGATTGAGAAAATTCGATATATCCAGATGTGTACTTGTAGATGGATCCTTATTCACATCATTGTTTTCATAGACAAATTTGTTTCAACATCTTTCCCTTTATTCAATATTGATGCTTGATACAACTTAACAAGATGTTTAGGCGTACGACAGGTACGGGCTCAATGGCCTTTCATTCTGCACCGATAATATAAATTCTCAATTTTTACCGGTTGCTCAATTTGTCTAGTCGATGATATTTCATTCTTACCTTCTCTATTCCACTTCTGGTGGCGAGAAATATTTCCATCATTATTGGGGTGATTGTCATTATGATAGCGATTATAAAATCTCCCCCGACCACGGCCGCGATTACGTCCATGTCCACGTCCACGTTCTCGGCCTCGCTCAGTATTATCATATATACTCGCGTTCACTTCAGGGAACGGAGTAGAGCCAGTGGGGCGGGTTTCGTGGTTTTTTAATAAGATCTCATTATTTTGCTCAGCCATATGAAATCAATTTAGAATATCTTTTAAAACATTTTTCTCGATATTGCTACTGCAGGAGCAAATCAAAGAAGGAATATGGAGAAAGTTTTCTCTAGCATATCGTTATCAGTTATTCTTTCTCCACATAGTTTTAACTGTGATGTAATTTTAAACATCATAGAATTATATTCACTTATTATTTTAAAATCCTGCAAACATATACTCCCTCCGTCCCACCACAAGCGTCACTTATTTCCCTTTTGGTCCGTCCCAGCACAAGCGTCACTGCCCAAAATGGAAAACGTTTAATACTTTTATATTTTCCATATCCCACCCATTTAACCTCTAATGAACCCAATTACACCAAAAGTAAAAACAATTAAGGTAATTAAAACCTAATGACCCCACCTAACCCAACCAGTTTACTTAGAAACCCACCCCCTCCACCACACTCTTTCCCGAAAAATCTCGATCATCTTAAGAAACCCTATTCTCTCTCCTGCGACCTCACAGATCTATCAAATTTGGCTCTCGATTTCCATGGATCCGCCATTTTTGAGGAAAATCGGCTTGGATCCTATGGATTCGTTGCCGGTAGACACGAATCCTTCTCTTGATTTCGCCTGTTCTTATCCATGTCCAGAATCTCCGGCGAGTGAAAGTCTTTCTTTGATTATTCCGTCTGAAAACGAAGAAATATTGAAGGATACTTCGTTTTCTGCTTTCGAATCGGGTAATGGGTTATCTTACCCTTGTCCTGATTCGCCCTTGTATGAAGATTTTCCTTCGATTCCTCCGTCTTCAAACGAAGAAATTGTGGAGGATACTTCGTTTTCTGCTTTCGAATCGGGTAATGGGTTATCTTACCCTTGTCCTGATTCACCCTTGTATGAAGATTTTCCTTCGATTCCTCCGTCTTCAAACGAAGAAATTGTGCCTGATACTCTATCTTCTCCAATTGACGAATCCAGTTTGGCTGAAATGGAGCTTCAATATGCTTCTGGGCCTTCGGTTGGGGTTTTACCAATGTCGACAATCCTTTCTATCCGGCACCTGAAGAGATTAAAGAGTTTTTGCGTACTGGGACGAATCAGGTCATTTCTTTTCTTTTAAGTTTTTATGAGTGCATCTGGGTTTGGAAATGGGTTTGGAAATAGTTTTATCCTTAACTTTTTGATTGCTTAATTGGATGTCAATGATGTGGTCTATGATGTGCTTTCCTGAGACTTGTTGCTCTTCTTTGGTTATGGTTTTGTGCAAGTAAGAGTACAATCTGGGTTTGGAAATTTGTTGTGTGTGAAATGATGTTTATCCTCTTTGCTGAAATTGGGTTTGGAAATGGTTTAGAAATCAGTTTATATGTGCACAATGATGGTTTTGATGATACTTTTATTAAATGATAAAGAACAGACTATGCTTTGGTTTTAGTCCATTATGTTGAAATTGTGTAAATGTCTATGATGTGTTTGCTGTGATTTGTTGCTGTGATTTGTTGCTGTGATTTGTTGCTGGTGAGATGGATAAATATGATAATGTGAGAATTTGTGAGCTTTGTGAAACCATACTAGTCTGTGATGATTTTTTCATGTCTGAGACTAAATTTTTCATACTCAAAAAGGCCAATTATCATATCAAAAAGACTACTTTTTACATGGTTGACAACCTGAAGGTTTTTCCTAAACAAAAGGTCTGCTTACTAAACAAAGAAACATAACTTTCATTATGAATTTCTTGCTTTGACATGCCCTGTATGGCTCATTTTCTCCAGGGAAGATGTAATACTTTTCGGTGCATTTTGACATGTTGAACCATTTCTCATTAGCATGTATAACATGAGTCATGCTTTTAAACTTTGGTGATGATGTTTCAGTATCAAATCTGAGTGCATTTAAACAATATCTCAACCTTGCTATTTTGTTTGAATCATTTAATAAAGGTTTTATAGCATTTGAATGAGGTCTAATCACCCCATTTTTTTCCATCTCCAAATTGTACTCTTACTTACACCCATGCCTTGTGCTAAATTTCTAATCGTGTTCCTCGTTTGAAAAGGTAATCCTTTCATTTTTGTAATATCCAACTCTATTTTTGTTGACCTGATCATACCTTTTTTTTTTTTTTTTGAAGTGGGACAAATTGGCAATCCTAGACCCAGCTGCCTCTTCACAGTCACCCAAGCTCTGAACACAGTACGCTGGGAGACATTAAAGATCCGTGATGCTTCTTCAACCTTCGCTTTTGGAAGCATTCCTCCTTTTGCAGACACCGAGATGAACTGGGCAAGCAACTCTCTCTCAGCTACAGTCATATCTTTGGGCATTTTGATCCTGTTTTGGTTGTGAAGATTTTGAAATTGTGTCTGATATTTTGTGGAGGAATAGTGTATTTATAGGAAGGTGTAACAGATTAGGGGGGAATTTAAATTTTCTGGCTTGAACTTAGAATTAGGAGGGAACTAAAAGTTTAAAATACCCAGATTTTAATTTTTATTATTATTGTAAATTATTTTTGCTGTTTGGCTCCAAAAACTAAGTTTGGGCGGATGAAGAGATTAGGAGACTAGATGCCTGTCTAATCTCCTAATCCCTTTCCACTATCTCTACATTTTCTCTCCAGTTTCACTACCTTTTGTATATAATAACAATATTCCTTAATCCCCGTGTCCCAAATTTTGATGACGCTTGTGGTGGGACGGAGGGAGTATAAGATATAATTTTGAAATAACTTGAAAAGAGACTAGGTAGATCTTACCGATACCGTACCTACTTCTGTGACTATAGCTCAGGATCTGGAACTAGAACGAAGTCGTGCTGATAACGTGTTATAAAACTGGAGAACCAAGAGCATAATCTCAATATATAATATTTTATTTCAAGACTATTATAGAGAGAGTGTACAAGAGAGAAAGATAGAAGTTAAGAACTTCTGAAGTCTATTGAAATGAAAACTAGAGCCTACTATTTATAGGTGGAAATTGGCTTCCTCTATAAGCTTCCATAAGGATAAATACTATCCTTTAGTAAGGCTTCCTTAGTAAGCTTCTCTGAAAATATTTACCAAGCTTTCCTAGTAAGCTTCACTGAAGATATTTACAAAGCTTCCTTAGTAAGCTTCGCGAAAGATAATCTTGCAAAGCTTCTCTTGTACACTTCTGGTTCAAAGGACACCCACATAATAATATATTATAGCACGAGCTCATTTCTAAATTAGTGACCATGTGTGCTATGACAAAGGAGCAATGCTAAATGCAAAAAATAAGGTCACAAAATCTTGCTTACAAAATGAGGTGACGATTTTTTATTGGTTGCATCGATAACGGGCCCGCCACACTCTAACTAAAAATCTCTCTATATATTAAAAGAGGTCATCCATAAACAGTATGTGCGCCAAAATTTTGGGTGAAATTTTTCGGTGGCAGTTTGGTAATAAATAGCTTTAGTTTAGGCAAGTAAGAAAGAGGGTATAGCTGGCTGATCTGAAAAGATTCTGACATATTATTTGAATTTTGAATTACACCGAATCTCCCCTCCTTTCTCTATAAAATCTATTAAACTCCCCAAATGTATTTCTGAAAAACAAGAAAAAAATGTTCTTCCATTTTCCCACCTCTACCCGTCGTCACCTTGACGCATCCACCCAACACCGCCGACACACCTTTTACATTTATCCGGCCAAATTTCAGGCCACTCTCTCTCCCCATACTCCAACGCCAGCTCTCTGTCTCTCTTTCCAGTTTCTATTACAACCAACCTACGCCGTTCCGATACCCGGAGAGTTTCCGCCACCATCAACACCGTCGTCACCATAGTAAGATATCTCCAACCGGTCAAATAATTCCTTCCATACTTAATGTTTAGCACTTCCACTTCACCTCTACAAAACCACTACCACCGTGAGCATATAACCAACATAAGCAAACAAACCCAGAACACAAACAAAAACCAGAACACGCACACACAACCCACATAATACCAGATCTTTGATTTTAATCAAGCATCTGATATCTTAGATTTTAATCTTCAAAAAACAGACACAAACATCACCTGGATCTACAAATAATAACACCGTATTTAGGCTTAAGAAACCTAGATCTCTAAAAATGTACACACAAATACGAACACAATTACAAATTAATCATCAGATAACAAGCCCAGATCTTTAAAATGAAAATAGAAACGCACCTAACCCCACATATTTACATAAATACACAAAGAAAATCAAGTGAAGAAGAAGAAGTTGACTTGGACGTAAACGAGGACGGTGATGGGATTGGACGATGATGGCGGTGGTTGTGAATGGTATGGCAGCGAAGAATGGTTATGGTGGTGGCAGGGGTTGTGAATGGTTGTGGTGGCGGAGGTTGTGAGTGGTGGTGGTGGTAAGATGACATGGTTGTGGACGATGTAGTGGGAGAATTTGGGGGTCTAAGGGTTGAAATAAAAGGGGACAGAGGGTTGTTGAAGAAAGAAAATGGTGAGACAAAGAGTTGGGGTAGGGTGGCAGAATAAAAATGGAGAGATGAGAGGACTTTTCGGGAGAGAACGAGAGAGAGAAAATGGGTGCTTCAAGAATTGGCGCATATTTTTCGAGGAGTGATATTATTTTATTTATTTGTTTGGTTTTGTAAAATAGATAGGGGCTTATGTTGGGTTTTGAAACCAGCAAGTACAATGCAAAAGTATTATGGTAAGTTATGCTTCTAAATTTTTTATTATTTGCTCAAAATTATACTCATAAAACTTGAGACCGAATTATGTTTAGAGCGAATGAACGATTTATTAACGTTTGAACGTCGTTGATATTTGAAATTGTAAACAACAAATCTCTTCACTATGGAATTACCGCGATCGCACCAATTAGTTTATTATGATAAAAAACAAAAGAACTAAAGACAAGACAATAAAAAATTGAGAATTGTTTAAAAAATCTAGATCATACACTGTCTAGGTTTCTTCATACAAAACTCATAAAAACTCAAATAAGTATGAAAAATGGCAGTAAGATTAGGATTGGGAATGGCAGAGAGAGAAGGGAGAGGGGAGAGGGAGCGGTTTTTGTTAGTTATTCTAATTTACTGATTAATGAAAATAATATTACAATTATAAGAGTATGTAACTGAATTTAAATATTAGATGATTTAATTTGAGAAGATATAAACATATAAATTTACATACTTCCAATTAATAAGAATCAGACTCCCACCGAGAAGATATCATATTTTCAAATATTCAAAAACCCTAAATAAAAATGAATTATATATTATTTTGTAATTCTATGAACGTATAAAGATAAAATTGCTTAGTAAAATTTCAAATATACTATCCACCTTTTTTAGATGGAATGAATATCATTCAACATGCATTTATTAATTTGTAAATAAAATAGTGTACTATGAAAAATATTTGATAAACATTATTTTACTTATATAATTTCTCCCTCCTTCAAAAACAAAAAACCAAAATAAATCAATATATACTTACAAAGTTACAATGTAAAATTGCTATTTCAATATTTCTATGAAATATTAAAATTATTTTTCAAAAGATAAAAATAATAAATGCCAAGTTTCAATGAGAAGCTCTAATACTCATTCGGTCCCATTTCAAATTGCACAAAACAGTTTTTGCACACAAATTAAGGAAAAAGTGAAAAAAAGTGATGTATTGTGAGTGTAGATAGTTTGATAGGAGAGAGAAAGTAGAGTAGCGAATATTTAGTTGTTTAGTTGATATGAATACACACCAGGGGCGGACCTAGGTAGACCCTTTCGGGGGCCGCGGCCCCGTTTTTTTTTTTTTTTTTACAAGTGCAAGTTTTTGTAAAAGTTAAGGGTGTTAGTGCAATTTAGTAAACTTTGCCCCCCTTAGATGTAAAATAAAAATACACTAACATTTTTTTTGCCCCCTTATACAATTTTGCCCCCCTTTATACAAAATCCTAGGTCCGCCACTGATACATACATGTGTAAAAAAAATTCCATATTTGGATTTTGTAATTTTTATGGAACAACCAAAATGGTGAAATTTGTAATTTCAAACGGGACAGAGGGAGTATATAAGTGCGAATGTGCAAGAGAAAGTGTTTGCGAAGAAGAGAAGGTGTTTGCGAAGGAGAAGTATTGGTTAGTTATAATGAGTATAAATGAAGTAGAAAATAGTAATGAATAGTTGTTATTCGTGACAAGTGAAGTATATACTTTTTCATTTAAATAAAGTGTGACTTATTAATGGAACCAAAAAATGAAATTACTAGGTATAATGTATAAAATATTTTTGCTTTAAATTAATTTTTGAATAAATAGTAATGTCCATGCATCGCATGGGAGCACTACTAGTACTAATAACATCATTACACTTAAAATTTTATGAGCAAATTTTTTGTGACTTTTTATATGCCCCTAGCATTATTCTAGTTATAATTAGCCCTTTCAATTATATTGAATTCCCAAGACCATATTTAACTTAAGAAGCAAAAAGGATCTGAGCGAAATCATACAAATTAATGGGTTTTTCTCTAATACTCCCAATAAATATTCATTTTTATTGATTAGAAATAAAAAAAATAGACATTTATTTTGTTGATGAGACGGAGCTGGTAAATTATCTTTCTCTGATTGGGGTGATGAAAAGGAGATGAAATTCTATGTACTCCATCCGTCCCAAAATACATGTAGTTCTAAGATTTTTACATAAATTAAGAAAAACAATCAATGCATGTCTAATGGACTAAATTACCCTTGAAATATTTCAAGTACCAAGACAATTAAATGTTTTTACAATGACAACTACCATCATAAATAAGGATATATTTGACAAACAATGTCTAGATAAAAGCAAAACTACAAACATTTTGAGACAAATTTCAACCCCTTAAACAACATGTATTTTGAGACGGAGGGAGTACCATTTTTGTGTACCACTTATGTATCACAAGTGATCCAACGACTATGTATCATTGTTGACGTTATAAAGATTTTAGTGTTAATAATTTATAACCGTTGGATCACTTGTTGTACGCAACCGGTAAAGAAGAGGAGCGTGAATTACCAAATCTTTATCTGCTAAAGTACTTGTGTGAATGGACACAATAATTACCCCTGAATAAGCATCATAATTACATACGTATACCATCGCCGATTGTCATAATTTCTTCGTCTCCTTCAGCTCCTCAAACAGAAGTGTATATGGTATCTGTGAAGTTGGAATCTTGTAATGGTTTCTTCTCTGACTCCAAAGTTAAGATTAAATCCCCAAATTCTCAATCCAAAATATATCCATTACAAACAACAACTTCAAACCGACCCGCGAAACAAACGACAACAACAACAACCTTTCTTTATTCCAATCTCCCAAACAAAGCTCTTGGAAAACAAACTAGTTTCTCTTCTCGACAACTCCAAGCACGTCAACCATGTCAAACAAGTACACGCCCATCTCATCCGGTACTACCTTGACCAATCCTGCTATCTCTTGAACAAGCTCCTTCGCACTTTAACCAGACTTGATGTTCCAATGGAGCCGTACCCGCGTCTCGTTTTTGAGCAAGTGAAATATCCAAACCCGTTTCTATGGACTGCTTTGATTCGAGGGTATTCGATTCAAGGACCATTTGCCGAATCTGTTGCTTTGTATAATGCAATGAGAAGGAAGGGGACTGGGCCTGTTTCGTTTACATTCACGGCTTTGCTCAAGTCGGCTGGTGAGGTTCCGGATTTGAATTTGGGTATGCAGATTCATTCCCAAACCATTACTCTTGGTGTGTATTTCTCAGATTTGTATGTGGGTAATACTATGATTGATATGTATATGAAATGTGGGTTTTTGGATTATGGACATAAGGTGTTTGATGATATGTCTGATAGAGATATGATTTCTTGGACTACCATGATTGTTGCTTATGCTAAGATTGGGAATATGGTGGCTGCTGGTGAGTTATTTGAGGGACTTCCTGTAAAGGATATGGTGGCGTGGACTGCTATGGTTACAGGGTTTTCTCAGAATGGTAAACCTAGGGAGGCATTGAAGGTTTTTGAGTGGATGGAAAGGGCGGGTGTTGAGATAGATGAAGTCACTTTGATTGGTGTTATTTCGGCATGTGCACAATTGGGGGCAATTAAGTATGCAGACTGGATTAGTGATGTTGCTGAGAAGTCTGGGTTTGGCCCAACTAATAATGTTCTCGTGGGGTCTGCATTGGTTGACATGTATTCGAAATGTGGAAGTATTGACCAAGCCTACAAGGTTTTTGAGGGGATGAGGTTAAGGAACGTCTTTTCTTATAGTTCAATGATTGTTGGATATGCAATTCATGGTCGTGCGAGTGCAGCGATCAAGTTGTTTGAAGATATGGTGAAAACAGAGATAAAGCCTAATAGGGTAACTTTTGTAGGAGTTCTTACAGCATGTCGTCATGCTGGTTTAGTTGAACAAGGTGAACACTATTTTGGAATGATGGAAAAATGTTACAGTGTCACTCCATTAGCTGACCACTATGCTTGTATGGTTGATCTTCTCGGAAGGGCAGGACGTTTAGAAGAAGCGCTTGACCTTGTTAAGACTATGCCAATGGAGCCCAATGTTGTTGTTTGGGGAGCCCTGCTTGGAGCTTGTCGCATCCATCGAAATCCCGACATTGCTGAGATTGCTGCTGATCGTTTATTTGAGCTAGAACCTAACGAAGTTGGAAATTATATGTTGCTTTCTAATATATATGCATCTGCAGGAAGCTGGGAAGATGTTGCAAGAGTAAAGAAATTAATGAGAACCATGGGTTTGAAGAAGAACCCTGCATGTAGTTGGGTTGAAGATGAGAAAGGGGTCATTCACGAGTTTTTTTCCGGGGACATGAATGATCATCCAAATGCCGTTGACATTAAGCAGTCATTGGAATATCTTCTGAATAGACTAAAATGGAATGGGTATGAACCTAATTTAGGCTCTGTCCCCTATGATGTGAACGATGAAGTGAAAAAGGAGATACTGATGACTCATAGTGAAAAGCTTGCTTTGGCTTGTGGTTTGCTTAATACGAGTGACAACTGCATCATTAGAATTGTCAAGAATCTCCGGATATGCGAGGATTGTCACATGTTTATGTGTGGTGCATCTCAAATCACCGGTAGAGTGATTGTTATTAGGGATAACATGAGATTCCACCATTTTAGTAATGGGACTTGCTCCTGTGGAAATTTTTGGTGACTGAGACATGTTGAGGAGAGAATCCTAGATTCTTCCCATAACTTATTTGTTGATGAATGAAGAGGGGAGATGTTACCTTGAACATTGCTTCCATTGTAAGGTCAGTTGTCTATTACTCCCTCTGTCACGGAAAGTTAGTCCCTCGTTTTTCGTTGTTGGTTGGTGTAACTGAACTTTAAGCAATAACTTAGTTACCTTTAAAACTTGTTATTGATACACCATTATAAATATTATTAGTAACAATTTTTAGATTCTCATTAGGATTATGAAAAGTAACCTAACTTATTGCTCAAAGTTCATTCAAACTAACAGTGAAAAAAGAGGGACCAACTTCCAGGACAGAGGGAGTATTTTTTTGTTTAGGTTCCCATAAGTAGAAATATCTGCGGAGATCCTTTTATGCCGCCTTTCATTGGATTGTCAGAATTACATATTTTACCTATCACATCACCCTGCGGTATCTTTGAAATCCCTGCAAACTCAAGATGTCTTTTGGTGGGTCAAACACGTGACTTCCAGGTCACAGTGGAACAACATTAGCATTTCTTGTTGACTATTACATGATAGAGCGCCATTTACTTAGTTGTTCTGCCATAATCCATCTTTGTGGCACATCTTCTTCATGATTTTTTTTGTACTCTTGACTTGGTCATTTCAAACTTACATGCGGATCAGAAAGTTTATACTTTCTTCTTATACTTTTTGCGAGGTGGGCCGTATGATTAGTGAATCTTATAACATCACCAAAAGTGCTTAACAAGAAAAGTTCTATCCTACTACTACCAAAGGGTGCAGTGTGGCCCATTGCTGATTTCGGGCGAGTAATGCAAAATATGCTGCCAAAAGTTAGCATAAAATAGGAAGAAAGAAAAGAATTAAAGAAAGAAATGAAAAACGTGTGGCCCATTGCATGAGACACCTAGCTCGGTGGAGTTTATAGAGGATCTAATGTGCAGATGTCTTACCTTTGGGAACTTAGAATACTGTTTCAATAGTTTGACGTCTTGGATTTATCATATAAAGTAACCATACCATTTTTTTATTTTTTTTATGGAAACCGAGAGATTTACTATTTCAATAGTTTGTTCCCTTACCATTTCTTCTGGGATTGTTCGACATAACCACTATTGCATTAGTAGTTTTATCATAGAAGTCATAATTTGAAGCACAGTTTTTGCATGCATGGACTTGCCTGGGAGAAATTCTGGTTTTATCTTCCTTCTATTTCTTTTCTGCAGGAAGGGGCGGCCATATGGTGTGAGAATGTCATTAATGCGCTGCTCAAAAAGAGAGGACTACTATCTATGGTTATTATGTTGAGGATGCTACGCTTTTTTGATAAGCATGAAAAGGGAACTCTGGAAAGCATGTTGTGCTTATAGTGGACTCTATGCTCGGGGGTGTGTGTTTCAAAAAAAGTTTCTTTCTACAGTAATCACTAAGCGCATATGAAGAAGTGAAAAAGTACTAGCAATAACTTCGAAAAACTGGGAAGAGATAAACAGAGAGAGAAATGTTGAAGTGAAAATGCAATAATTGTTGAAGAAGATGTGGCTGGCGGGAAGAAGAGAATTAGGGCTAGCATGAGAGAGAAGAGCATGTCAAGTTAGCCAAGTTGCTTACCTGGCAAAACCAAACAAAGGGCTTTCTCTATCGCTACAGAGAAGAAAACCCATGAATATGAAGCTGTAGGCAAGTCATCCTTGGCTACCAAACAGACTATTTCCCTTCATGTAAGACCTCTCTTCTCCAAACATTATCTATAGTTATCTATTTGTCTTCTGGTGAGATGCTATTTCTTGGTTCTGCGACTTCCAATTTATAGCCGTTAAGGGTACTGGAGGAAATCATATTCGAGTATAAAGTTATCATTTTTCAATGTTATAGTTGCCTAATTTAGTCTCTCTCTCTCTCTCTTATTTGTGTGAAGTCAATACACGAATGCATAATGAAGGAATATATTCTGGTCAGAAGAGGGATCAATGGTTCCCAATTTGTGATCTTCTGTCCGGTTAATGGAGAGGGAATCTAGTCCAACAAGAAGAAATGCTTTTAAGACTTATACTCACTTTGCCTAGATTTTGTGGTCCAATTGCTTCTACTTGACGTTTGGCTCCTGAAATGATGCATACTGCTGTTAAAAAGTCGCAATTTAGCTCTTTGTTTTCTGTTGGTCGGATGTGAATGGGAGCAGACTTTGTTCAGTTGTCCTATTCTTTCATTTTCATGCATATTTTTGGGCACATCTTATCTTCAATAGAGGCTTTTGCAAGATATTCAGGAAAAGTAGATTATGGTTACAGATCTCGTGGATACGGTTCTTGGAGCTGTTGACATCAGCATAGGGTTGACTTTTGTGTGGATGTGTGGTCAACATTGAATTGAAACCTTGAAAAACCCTTTTGAAACCATACAATAAACTGGTCCCATGGTTTTGATTTGGAAACAGTTTATTAGTTTCTTCGAAGAAAGCAGTCTTTCAGTTTTTGTTTCTGTTATAAGGCTTACTAAACCGAAAAAGAAACCTATGCAATCGTGATAGAAATATATCAGAAAATATATTTAGGTATAATATTTGAATTCGTCTACCTTAAATGTATGTCTATTGTAAACATGATTTTTTAATATTATTTCTTTTATGAACATGCTTTTTGCTTCAATTGGTAACCAATGCTGTTTAGTTTTTTTTGGCATGAACAACTTTGTTCGGCTGTTTTGCTTTTTTTATTGTTTTTGTTTTTGCTTTACCATTATTTTAATTTATTCTTGGTGCGTACTAGCTAGTACATTAGTTTGTTTTTGGAGTTTTATGCTTCTTATTAGTATATAGGACAAAAAGATGAAAAATTGAAAATTTTCTATGAAACTCAGACTTATACTAGTTCAAATTTGTGACCTGCTTAAAGTGATACTAGTGAAGTAAACGGGATTGAAGCTGAGTGACACCATTTCAAACCAGAAACAGGAAAGTTTATTACGGTTCCAGGTTTTGATTCGGGCATTCTACCGAAATATGCAACGCTGCATTATTTGAAACGAAAATTGCATTATTTGAAACAAAATTGACAAGTACGCTGGATTATGTGGTAAAGTTAGAGTACGCTATATTTGTTATAACCAAAGGTGCGGTACGTTGCACCAAGTGGTAATTTTTCCGTTTTGATTCTAGAAAAATGTCTTTTAAGAAATCGACCTTACACATTATGATATTGGGCGAAAACCAGAACTATCAAACTCTGATTTTAATAGAACCAAGCTACTTTTAGTTGTTAGAAACTTAGAATGGTTATAAGACCGTTACATGAGATTCTCTAAGGGTTGCCATTAGGATCAGGTGACATTGAAGACACTGATGAGGAAGTATTAGGTTTTTGAGGGAATGAGGATAAGAAATTCATTCTCTTTTAGTTCAAAGATTATTGTAATTCGCAATATGTAGGTGCTTTGAAGAAGCTCTTGACCTTGTCAAGACTATGCCATAAGGCCAATGTCATTGTTTGGGCTTTGCGCATCCATCAGAATCCCTACAACCACATTTGCTGTAATTACTTCAAGTCATTTGCTTTAGCATATATGCATATGTAAGATGGTGGGAGATATTTCAGAGTAAGGAAACTGATGAGGACAATTAGCTTGAATAAAAATCCAACATGTCGTTGCGTTGAAGGGAAGAAGAAAGGAGTCTTCACGCCTTCTTTGCGGGGTGTGGGGGGCATGGAGTATCATTCATATGATACCTGAAACGCAAAGTAGTTGGAGGATTTTCTATATGGATTCAGAGCTGCATGGGTACGAACATCTATTGGTGTACGCTGTGATGTCATTGATGAAGTAAAGATGAAAATGCAGATGAGTTTTAGTACTCCCTCTGTCCCAGAAAGTTAGTCCCTCTTTTTTCATCGTTAGTTTGAATGAGCTTTGAACAATGATTTATGTTACTTTTAATTGCCCTGATGAAAATTCAACACTTGTTATTAATAATAGTTACAATCGTGTAACAATAACAAGTTTTAAATTTTCATTAGGATAATTAAAAGTAGCCTAAATCATTACTCAACGTTCATTCAAATTAACAATGAAAAACTAACTTTCAGGGACAGAGGGAGTATAAAGCTAGCTCTGGTTTTGGCTGCTTAGTACAAGTGATGGTGGCACCATTAGTATTGTCAAAAATCTCAAGGTATTTGAGGATTGCCATTTCTTATTGCATGTTGCTGATGCATTACATAATTTACATTGTCTTGGACAATGCTGATTAAAATGTTTAGTAGTACATTGCTCTTCATAAACTATGAGAATTAGTAGACAACAATGCTCAGTATTCGTAAGTATTCAGTACTATGCTGCAAACCAAGAGGACAAGCACATTCACAGAGTCTTATAAAGGTCTAACATCCACAAATTTATCCCAAAAAACTGAGATTATAGTGTGAAAATCACGGCTTCATGGTCATAATGGAGAAACCTCTCCATTAGTAGTTTTATCATATTCCTCCGTCCCTAAGCATCTGCTGCATGCATACACTTAATGTAGTCTGACCTTCTCACAAGGATTTCACATCGTCAGGGGAGATTATGATTGTTAAATACTATGAGTCTTATAATATCAATGGAGGTAGTTACTGAGGGAAATGCTATGTTCCTATCTGTGGCCATCCAGTAGAGAGTGCTACCCTTTCTTGACAACCATAATAGGAAAAACTCTTTGATACATAATCTGATTAGAAATTTAGAATGCATTTCACATTTTGTTTTTTGTAACCAATAAGAACATATGAAGAAGTGAAATAGATGCTAGTACTGAAGTTGAGAAATCTTGAAGAATAGAGAAACGAGAAATGTAGGTAAAAATGCAATCTATGTTTGAAAATCTGTGACGGGCTTTCGGAAGAAGAGAAGGACTAGCATGAGAGAGAAGAGCATGTCAAGTTAGCCAAAGTTGCTTGCCTGTCTGAAAGCAAACCAAGGGCTCTCTCTTTCTTATCTCTATTGAGTAGAGAGAGAGAGAGAGAAAGAGCCCATGAATGTGTAGCAGGCAAATCATCCTTGGCTACCAAACAAGTTGACTCTTGCCCTTCATGTAAGACCTCTCTTCTCCAACACTTGTACTGCATTTATTCACGTCCTCCAATGCGATGTCGTTCCTTGGTTAAAAGACTTCCTATTTATAGCCATTAAGTGTATTGGTGCTGTTCAGATTTGGGTCTAAAGTTAGCATTTTCAGTGTTTGAATGGCCAGATTCGATCCCACCCCCTCTCTTATTTGTGAGAAGCCAATATGTACGTGTCTATATTCTGGTCAGAAGATAGATCATGTCCATAAGTCTTATCCGTACTTTTTCCATAGTTCGCTATCCAGCTGTTACAGGTCAACTTTATCTCCTCAAATGATGCATTAGGACTATGAAAACTTTATTTTACATTGGTTGGATTGTAGAACAGGTCGAGCTACTTATGTTATACTCCAATTTGTCCAGTAAATTGCTGAGACTTGCATATTTCTTGACTTATTTTTCATTTCTCATTGTCCCTAAAAGTTCTTCCCATTCTATAATTTAGGCTTAAAAGTGCATAAACAAAACATGGCTAGTGAAGCAAGTATTATATCCTTAAAAAGTTTGAATAGTCAAACGCGAAGATCATTTTGGGACGGATGGAGTTTTTTTTTGTTTTTAATATATCAAAACATTTGTAAACAGTGCAACTAGAGCTGCTTCTCCCCATGTAACCTTTTTCAGCAGTCCAATTTTTTCAATTTATTGGATAAGTTTAGCTCTCCGGCTACCGTTATATCGTGTTCTCACTCGGATACCACTATTACAACCTTAAGGTATATGCGGGGCACGTTGTTTGTTATTGCCTGTAAAGAATGCAGTTGCTAGGACAGTCATGGTTTGTGTATTTTCATGGAATGCGTTAGGAGCATCTCCAAGAGAACTCTAAAACTTCAAAAATCCTTCATTTTAGCGCAAAAGAGGTCTCCAACAGCAACTCTAAAACCTGCGCTATTTTGAAGTAGGGTGAAACTTGCGTCAAATCTGGCCCAAGTATTATCTTGCGCTATCCTCCTTTTCCTTTTTTTTTTTTTTTGGTGCAAGATTTTAAAAAAATAAGAAATATTTTAAGAATATTCATTTTTAGTGCAAGATTTGGAGTTTTGATGCAGACTGGTGGAGATGGTGAGTGATATTTAGTGCAGAGATTGCACCATTTTAAAGGGATAGGGCAATATCTGCACCAAAACCAAACTGTTGGAAATGGTCTTACATGGTAAATATGAAGATTGACTGGCATGTAGCTAAGCAGTCTAGGTTTTGGCTCAAAGGTAATGTTCTCATGGTGTGATTGGTGTCTACATTGGTAGCCACATGCATCCGTAACGTGTGTGTGTGGATTTGCAGTTGATGATTGTGCATGTGTATAGAATTGCTTGAGGAGATGATGACGATGGAGTTTTAGCAGGAGCGTTGCACAAGTGTTAGTTTTCAGTTGAAATTCTGACATTGCTTCTTCCCCTACTTGCCTTGCCATAATCTTAAGTTAAAATGCCGTTATAAACTTTATTCTTTCAGGTTTGCATCAGTTAATTTGGTGAAAATCATGCGCGAATATGGCGTAAAGGAATATATTCTGATCAGAACAGAAGAGAGATATCTCGAGTCCCTTATCTACGGTCTTCTGTCTGGTTAATGGACAGGGAATAATCCAAGGCAGGTGGGAAAAAAAGGTTTCAAAACTTCAATATTTAGCCATCCTCCAAGTTGTATATATATATACTGAGCTGACCTTTGGCTCCTCCAAAGTCCAAATGATGAAGGGAAAAAAAGGTGGAATTCAGCCTTTTCTGCTGGTTGGGGATTAAAGCTACTAACTAGGGTTAAATTTGAATTCTTGTTTGTCTACTCTCACTCTGGTAAATTTCTTGGGGTTGCATATGCTTCTTTGTTTTCCAGTTTCTAGTCAAAACTCTTTTTTTTTTTTTTTTTTTTTTTCTCCCTTTAAAGTATTACTACTCCCCCATTGGCAGAAAATGGTCATACTTGACCTTCCTCAATGAAACTTTGACCATAATCTTTCGAAAAAATACATTGTTGAGCCGGTATTGGGAAACAAGTTTTAACAAAGACAAGAAAAGACGTTTCCCGAATAAGTGTCAATTTTAGTGTTACAAGTGCCAGTTTTTTTTATAAGCAACAAAGAAACTGACATCTTTAAACAAATAAATTGACATTATTATAGACTTGTTAACAGTCAGTTTGAATGTAAAATCTCAATATAAAAATTGAAGCAAAAAAAAAAAAAAAAAAACATTTTAAGAAGAGATTTTTTTTGGGGGAAACTAGTTTCTCCATAAGTTATAAAAAGTCATGTTTTTATAGGGTTTAGGGTTTAGGATGTACGGTTACAGGGTTAAGGGTTAAAAAGTGGACTTTTTATAACTTGAAAAAACTAGTTTCCCCAAAACCAACTCTGTTTCTAATATTTATGAAAAAAATTGATGTTTATAATATTGCCAAAAATTTGATCGGTTAATCGATAAAAATAGAATGAGTTAATAATGATTGTTAAAGCTGCATATGAATAGTTACATTTTTATGAAATTTTAGTCTAAATTTAATTGAGATGTCAATTATAATGTGAGGATAAAACTAGAATGCAGATGCCAATCAAAATGTGTAATTTGTTTTATGTTATAAAATAAAGTGTTATTTTTTGTTTGATCAAAAAAAAAAAAAAAAACAAAACAAAGGAAGAGTGTTATTTTTTGTTGAATCGGATGATTAATGATGAGCTTATATATTATCATAGGATTCAATACAAGTCTTTGCTGCATATCGATTTCAATTAATTAAAAACATCAAAACATCAATCGCATCTATTTCCATGAATTCAGGTATGCCCCTTCGCTTTATAATCGGATTTGAAATTAGGGTTTTCATCTTCATGTGATTAGGTTTATGTTCTTCCTCTCACTCGTACCCATGCCCATGCAGGTGCAGAATCTATTTATTTCTTTGTTTAGCATTTTAATCTTTCCTTCATCATAGAATAACTCACAAATACGCACACAAATGTAGAAGTTCAAATTTTCCGGTACCAACAGATAATAATCAAATTTGAAAATAAAAATCTTGGTAGTAATGATAGGAGTTCGTGTTTTTATGAGTATATTTGCTTCTATCACTTCCTCAATATTTGCATGATTTGATCCAATAATTGCTTACTCTCTCCGTCCCAAAATGATCTTCACATTTGACTATTCAAACTTTTTATGGATATGAACACTTGCTTTGCTAGCCATTTGTGTTGATGCACATTTAAGCCTAAACTGTAGAAATGTGAAGAACTTTTTAGGACAATGAAAAATGACAAATGAGAAGATCTTTCAAGGCAGAGGGAGTATATTCTACTTCCCCGTCCCATTTTCCCCATTTTAATTAATAATTTTTTACTTGCTCTTTGAAAAATTTCATTTATTGATATGTACTTGTATCCTTTAAGTTTATGAGATATGATGATAATGGTAAGAGCACCTGCTTGCTTAAATTGATCGAAACTCAACTTTTTCATAATGTGTATTGAACTCAATGCGGACAGCCATTATGGGGCGTATGGGTATTTATTAATGCCTCCATTACAAATTAAGAGTCCTGCATTTGTTTTGGAGTGCTACAGTCCACATTTCTTAATGGGTATGTCATATACTTACAGGAAGATGACTGCATACGTTAAGACTCCTCCCAGACTCGTGCATTGGACTTAATCTTTTGTTCATCGAGGAACAAAAAATAAATGCAAAATTCAGGAGTTAAAGGGAAATGTATGAGTATGACTGAAGCTGTGTGTACATGGGGGGAAGAAGAGAAGGACTAGCATGAGAAAGAAGAGCGTGTCAAGTTAGCCATGGATGACTTGCCAACAAACCATATTCAAGGAATCTCTCTAGTCTTTAAAGATTATAACCCATGAATGGTAGAGGTGCAGGCAAGTCATCCTTGGCTACCAAACAATTGCCCTTTCCCTTCATGTAAGACCTCTCTTCTCTTTTACTTCATTCTTCTCCATCCTCAAATACAATTGATGTCATTTCTTGGTTCAGAGACTTTCTATTTATATCCATTAATGGTATTCACAGGCATGATTCGTATATGTAAAAATGTAGCATCTTCACTATTCAAGTTGCCTCATTCAAACTGATTTTTCTTCCTCTCTGTCATGCATGAAAGACGTGCACAAATGTATCATGAAGGAATATATTCTGGTCAGACGAGAGACAAAGGGTTTCCAATATGTCCACCTGTCTGGTTAATGGTAATGGAATCTCAGCCAACAATGGAAAGGATGCTTTGAAGATTAAGTTCTATTTTCCATACTTGGCAATCCAACTTATACTGAGCTGACCTTTGGCTCCTTCAAATGATGCGCTGCTGCAGCAAAAAGTCACAGGTTAGACTTTTTCATGTTCGTTTTGATTGCATACCAAATAAACGTGCTTTTTTTTTTGTGTGTAGATATAATATTATCTTCAATACAGCCTATTTCTTTGAACTATTTAACTCGAGCATGTTATGGTACATACTATAGATCTCCGAAGAATGTCCTTGGAGCCATTGTCATCAGCCTCTTTTCATTAGCTGAATGTTGTTAATAGGGACATGCAACATTAAATTGAAAAACCTGTCTGAAACCGGGTCAATCATCCTAAGTAATGGTAGACATATACAGATAAAATACAATCTGAATCCCCAATTGTAACTTCAATGTATATTATACTCCCTACGTCCTTGAATGAATGTCAAATTTTCCAAAAAAATCTTCTTTAAATGAATGTCCGTTAGTTTTGGTGAAGTTACTCAATCCTCCTCACCAGTCATCACGTGTTAGTTTAGACTTAAACTCATAATGTAATATGAGGAGATCATTAAGGTTATTTATGTATATATGCTACTAATGATTAAATGTCAACCTTTTCAAAATTCCCTTAAAAATGGACATTCATTTAGGGACTGAGAGGGTTCAAACATAACTTGTGTACGGGCTCACGATTAATTAGAGTAGCGTACTATTCCAAAATTTACAAACAAAGCGCACTTTAATTTGGACAAATATAGAAGCATAGTTCCATTTTGTTTTCAGCTAGAGAATGGACGCCGTTTAGAAAGATAACGGAACAATTTGCTACCTCAGTCAATCTACGTCAGCAATTACATTCTCTTTTTTAACGGTATCCATGTTTTTTCTATAATTGAAAACAAGCATGAAATGTTGCTATATTGGTCAAACTTAAAGGACGCTAGTCTGTATATAAATTTGGTATAGTGGGAGCTCTTGTGGCACCGGGTGACATTTGTTTTCTTTTTTTGAACATATATAGTTAGTTCCTGTGTACATTCTTGTTTCTTAAGGGAGCTGAGGTTGGTTTCTTGGTTTGTGTTTCTTTTTTGGTGGCACATTTCATTGTTGTGGAGTTTTATGCTAGTTCCTCACTGGAGATAATAGATTTATTATTTTATTTGTAGTTCAGACTTCAGATTGATATTATCGAAACTTTCGATCCACACTCCTTCAAGTGGTAAATTGTCATTGGGCAGGTTTCTGACACCAGATTACACTGGCTAAACATCAGCACAAGTGCTTAAAACCGTCCCCCGCCTGGTTGTTATGATGGAGGTGTGGTCATTAGCCTCATTTGACCTTCCAGCCACTTGTAGTTATTCTACAGTACCCATGTAAGCATAGATCAACCTTAATCGGCTCAAGTTTGTTTTGAATGGAACTTCAGTTAACTCCATTATGTTTGCATGCGTGTAAAGCTCATATCTTTGATATCAGGTTGGATTAAGGCTTTGTTCTCTTACAATTCAAGTTTGTTTGCATAAAGATCAAGTAGAGTTAAGCTAAAGTTGGGACGTGAATCAAGATTATGATCCATAAAGCTCAGACAAATATAAATATTTGCTGAATCATCCTCGAGTGCACCAAAAAAAGCGAAAAATAAAAAATAACTGAAGGAACTAAGCAGAACAAAGAAAGTTGAACTTAAGAGCCTCACCAATGACTGTCAACGTGGAATCAGATAATCCTAACCGAGCTTGTCAGCCAACTTAGAATTAGAGCTCAAAAGGTTTTAGAGTGTAAACAGAGCTGAAAGATGTACAAACAAACTCGCAAACCAAATAAGAAGGCGCTATATGAATAGTCACGACCCTAAAGGACATTGATAAGACATGCATCCTGTTTGCAAAAAACAGTAAAACCAACTGCTTACATTAATATTCTATAATCGACATGTTGAAACTAAGTTTCCCCAATAAGCATATATAAAAAGGGAATAATCCAATATTAGGGAAATTGTTGTATATACATAAATACATAAACTGCTTAACACACTAATTACGGTAGCTCAAAAGCTACTACTTGATTTTCTTTATCATCCCTCTCTCCTCATTTCCCTTAGATTGCTCTCCCTCATTGCAGACAAATTTCTCAACATTCAAAATAGCATTATGATTAACTCCAAATCCTGAAACTAATCCAATTTCTAACCCCAAGGTCATGATATGAATTCAGAATGACATGCTGCTAAAAGAGGAGGACAGCCCATTGCACAAGGTTCCACCATTGCAGCGCAAGTATAAATTCCTGAAAAAAACGAGAGATTGTTTCCGCAGTTCGAAATGGTTTCAAGGTGAAATGAAGCAACCTCATCATTTCTCACGGACTTATATGCTCCCTCTGCCCCGGAATAAATGTCATAGTTGACAAGTCAATGTTTTTAAGCTTTTAGTTGTGTTTCCTTGATTGCCCCAATCTATTCATATGCGTAGAGCGACACCTCTTATGGCATTGCAATGCTTGTGCCTATTAGAGTGGGTAGTATAGGAAGATCACCAAACTTCATACCCTATTCTTAGTAAGGCGACATTTATTTGGGACAAACGAAAATGGAAAGTAGGACATTTATCTTTGGACAGAGGGAGTAATATATTATGCGATTCATTAGTAGTCTTTCATACAAGTCAGTTTTTGGTGTACATAATGATTTTAGAGTAAAATAATGTGATCATGATGAATTACCTGTTTGCAGTCTGAGTACTGCAGATATTTTTGTAAGTAGTAATCATTAAGCACTAAAGAAGAAGTGTACGAGTAATTAACTTGAGAAACTAGGAAAGAAACGAGAGTTATAGACATTGAAGTGAAAGGCAGTATGTTTTGATAAGCTGTGGGTGGGTTTAGACGAAGAAGAGAAGGACTAGCATGCAAGAGAAGAGCATATGAGGTTAGCCAAGTTGCTTGCCTGACCAAAACCAAACAAAGGGCTCTTTTTAATCTCTATATGGAAGAGGCCCTTGAATGAAGAGCTTCAGGCAAGTCATCCTTGGCTACCAAACAAACTCTTACCCTTCATGTAAGACCTCTCTTCTCCAAATACTATCCATACTGTATTTATTTCCTATCTCAGATGAGATGCTATTTCTTGGTTCTAAGACTTCCTACTTATAGCCGCTGAGAGTTTTGGTGGAGGTAAGATTCGAGTATAAATCAGCAATTTTTCAATGATCATATTGCCTCGTTCACTCTATACCCCCTCCCTCTCTCTCTCTCTCTCTCATCTCTGTGAAGCTATACACGAACATGTCATGAAGGAATATATTCTGGTCAGAAGAAGGATATATATGGTCCCCATTTTCTGATCTTCTATCCGGTTAATGGAAATGGAATTTCTTCCTACAAGAAAAAGTTATAGGATTTTTGGTACTTTTTGCATATTTGGCTATTCCACTACACAACTGAGCTGACTTTTGGCTCATCAAATGATGCATCAGTGCTGTGAAAACATGACAATAAGCCATTTTTAATGTTGATTGGATTGCAATGGGGTGACTTTACTCACTTGTGCACTCCTTTAATTTTATGTGCCCATACATTTGGTAATACTATCTTCTTTCTAATGGAGAGTGTTCTGAGAATTAAACAAAAACAGAAGATGGTTACAGATCTCTTGGATAAGGTCCTTGGAGCTGCTATCATCATCCTCAGGTTGACCTTTTCATCACCTGGATATGTGAAACACAGACTTAAAACTGAAACTTTACGTCACCAGGTGAAATGTCCCAACAGGTCGGTCCAGTGGGGTGTTGCTTGGAAACACTAATTTTAAAAACATCGGTCTTTGGTATTGATTTCTGTTCAAAGGTCTCCAAATATTGAACCCTAAAAAGAAACAATATGATTTTGATGTAGATACATCTAGAATCATACACTACAGGTAAAGTGGCAGTTTCTTTTTTCAGATTCTGTGCTGCCTCTTCTCTGAACTTGTGTGTGGAGAAATGATAGGACGGATGCTACCTTAATATCAGCGATAACTTCCATTATCAGGTATGCATGTCTTCCTATTCCTTCAATCTTTTCTCTATCAATGTCTCTTCAGGATTGGTTGAATTATACAATGGCCATAGTAATATAATACTGTACTGCCAGAAAAAGATGACGACAGCTTGCAACGTGTCACTGTTTTGAAAATCAGAATGTTTATAATGTACATATGTATATTGTTACTTCAGTCATTGAAAGAGTGTTTCGGTGCTTCAAGTTCATGAGTTCCAGGTTAGAGGCACCCCCACTATATTTTGTGGGCTTATACGATAGTAATTACTTTGAATGATTCCTTTTCTCATTTTGTCAATGGATGGGTTTTTAGAATTGTGAGAATCTCATAAAATCAATCCAGCTGCTGAATAACGAGAGTAAGGTTAAGAGTTTCATGATCATGAAACAGTTTCTTTGCTGGTAGGGGTAAGGCCTCCCAGCCTTGTGCATTGGGCCTGCCCAGTGCACTCCCCTTTTTAGTACCTATTCTGTGCAGTTTGGTATTGATTTGTGGCTAAAATGATCAGCGTAACAAGAATGTAATTTCTTGTTGTTACCTGGATATTAGGATTGTTATTTCAATGGGTAAAGTAATCCTCAATTAGGTTTACAGAGGTGTTGTCATTAGCCTCGGATATCCACTTGAGTGTCATTACACACTGAAACCTAGGATGATGCTCTATGTTAGCATACATTAACCTTACTCAGCTCAAATTTAATTTGGGATATTGAACTTTATTCAACTTCCAACACATTAGACTTGCTAAGATCAAATAGAGTTAAGCTGAAGTTGAGTCTTGAATCAACCTTATGAAGCATAGGGCTCAAGTAAAATGTTTGTTCTTAACCGTCCTTGAGAAGGGATGAAAGGTGTTAAGCACGAACAAAAGCTAAACTAAAGAGGCTCTCAACTGAAGTTTTTGAAATCAAGGAAACTAAGAAATTACAGGATTTCAGCTCAGGATTAGTTTCGCAGTCAAATGGTTCGAACTAAGCTTGATATTGAACTTGGGAACGGAGCTAACATGTTGAAGAGTATAAACAGAATTTGATAATCAATGTATCTAACAGAGGAAGAACAGAGCACAGAGATTAACAAATAAACACATTAACTAAACAAGATAGCACTATATAAATAGTCAAGGACAGTTGAAGCATAGAGATAAGACATGAGCTTAGTTTCCCAAAAATTAGCGAAACCACTAGCTCAATGTAATCCTATAATCGACATCCTAAAATACTAAGTCACCCAACAAGCGTATCTAGAAATAGAAATAACTAATCCAACGGGAATTTATTGTACGCAAAATAAACACATAAGCACACTACTAATGGTGGCCCTGACGCTTCTCCTTGATTTTCTTCATCATCCCTTTATTTCAGGTCCGCTAAGTATGCACTCACCTCGTTGCAGCCATGAAGTTCTCTTCTTTCAAATTATGACTAATGCCAATATTTTGAAAGTACTCCAACTTCTAACTCTAACTTCATAGTGAGTGTTTTAGAATAACATGATGCGAAAGAGGACAACCCATTGCACAACACACAAACTCTCATCATTATGAACTTTATAGTGTCTAATGTGTAAACCCATAAAAAAAGTCAAAAGATTGTTTCTGTAATTCAAAGTG
>JAOWBW010002874.1:0-49695 GCA_026119855.1 Campanula takesimana | reverse complement strand
TATTATAAGTAAAACATGAACAACAATAATAATCAAAACATCTCTTTATTGATATGAAATAAATGATAACCATTACAAAGTTTATTAAACGTCCTAGGGCACCACTACCAACAATCTCCCACTTGCCCTAGGCCCAATCTCCCATGTATCTAATACCCATGGACCTATACATGACCATCATGTTTAGCTTGTGGAAGTCCCTTTGTTAGCGGGTCCGAAACATTGTCATCAGTAGGTACTCTGCATATATTTACGTCTCCCTTATCAACGATTCTCGAATGATATGAAAACGCCCAAGTATGTGTTTGGATTTCTGATGTGCTCTTGGTTCCTTTGCTTGAGCAATAGAACCATTATTTAGCGCAATAAAGGTCTATTGGATTAGCAATACTAGGAACCACTTAAGTTCAGTTATGAACTTCTTAATCCAAACAGCTTCCTTTGCAGCATCCGATTGCCAAGCAATATACTCAGCTTCTGTTGTTAGAATCAGCGGTTGTACTTTGCTTGGAAACTCTTCCAGCTTACAGCTCCACCATTTACATAAACACAAAAACCCGATTCGATCGGCTATCATCTTTGTCGGTTTGGAAGCTTGCATCCGTGTAAGCATTTACAACGAGATCATCTTCCATTCCTCCATAGACCAAAAACGAGTCTTTAGTTCTTCTCAAGTACTTAAGAATCACTTTTACAGCTATCCAGTGATTTTCGCCAGGGTCGGATTGGTATCTATTGTGTCATGCTCAAAGCATAAGATACATCCGGCCTAGTACAAATCATGGCATACATGATGGACCCAATTGCCGAAGCATATGGAACATCATTCAAATTCTCACGCTCATCTTTTGTTTAGGACATTGAGTCTTGCTTAGAGAAACTCCATGTAACACGGACAAGGACCTCTCTTAGAATTTTCCATACGGAATCTTCTAATGACCTTGTCAATGTATGTACTTTGGCTTAAACCAAGTAGCCTCCTTGATCTATCTCTATAGATCTAATGCCACAAGTATATATGCGGCTTCACCCATATCTTTCATTGCGAAGCACTTTCTAACCAAGTCTTCACAGACTGAAGTGTAGGAATATCGTTTCCAATGAGCAATATGTCATCCACGTATAAAATAAGGAATAGCACTATGCTCCACTAATCTTCTTGTATACACAAGGCTCATCTTCGTTCTTGATGAAACCAAAACCTTTGACCGATTCATCAAAAAACGGAGATTCCAACTCCTTGAAGCTTGCTTCAACCATAGATGGATCTTTGCAATTTCATACCTTGAATCTTGTTCAAAACCTTCTGGTTGTGTCATATACACATCCTCTTGGAGTTTTCCATTCAGGAAAGCGGTTTTGACGTCCATCTGCCATATTTCATAGTCATGATATGCGGCAATGGCAAGCAAATTCTTTATAGACTTGATCATTGCTACGAGTGAAAAGGTATCATCATAGTCAATACCATGAACTTGCCTATAACCCTTCGCTACAAGCCTAGCTTTGTAAGTATGAACCTTCCATCCATGTCAGTCTTTTCTTGAAGACCATTTGCATCCTATGGTTTTTACACCTTCGGGTGCATCAATCAAATTCCAAACTTGATTGTCTTGCATGGATTGCAATTCGGATTCCATGGCTCCAAGCCACTTGTCCGAATCAGGAGAAGACATCGCCTCTTGGTAGGTTGACGGTTCATCATTCTCAATGATTTCTACCTCATTACTATCGTTACGAGAAATCCATATCTCTCGGGCTCGGATCGTAACCTACTAGATCTGCGAGATGCTTGTGTATTTGAACAGGTTCCACAACTCCTTGTGGTTCTTGTTCTTGTTCCACTATTGGTCAATGTTATTTCTGGGTCTCGAATTTCTCAAGATTTATTTTACTCCCAGTGATTTCTTTGAGAGAAACTCTTTCTCTAGAAAGACACCAGTTCGGGTAACAAACACTTTGTTGTCCTCTCGGTTGTAAAAGTAATATCCTTTAGTTCCTTAGGATATCCCACGAAAATACATTTATCAGATTTGTGTGCTAGTTTGTCAGAGATAAGTCTCTTGACATAAACTTCGCAACCCCAATCCTCATGAAAGATAAACTAGGTTTCTTTCACTCCACATCTCATATGGAGTCTTTAGAACCGATTAGTTGGAACTTGATTTAGTGTGAAAGCAGCGGTTTCTAGAGCGTAACCCAAAAGGATATTGGAAGATCAACTTGACTCATCATTGATCGAACCATGTCTAACAAAGTCCGATTCCTCCTCTCGGACACACCATTCATTGTGGTGTTCCAGGTGGAGTCAATTGTGAAACTATTCCACAATTCTTTAGATGATCATCAAATTCTTGACTCAAGTATTCACCACCACGATCTGATCGAAGTGCCTTAATACTTTTGCCAAGTTGTTTTCTACTTCATTTTGAAAATATTCTAAATATCTCAAACGCTTCACTTTTATGTTTCATTAGGTAAACATACCCAAATCTACTATAATCATCAGTGAAGGTTATGAAGTATTGAAATCCTCCCCTAGCATTGCTACTTAATGGTCCGCATACATCGGAATGTATCAACCCCAATAAGTCGCTTGCCCTTTCACCCAACTTGGTAAAAGGTGTCTTAGTCATTTTTCCAAGAAGACACGACTCACAAGTGTCATATGACTCTAAGTCACATGAACCCAAAAGTCCGTCCCCATGGAGTTTTGAGATACGCTTCTCATTAATATGACCAAGACGGCAATGCCACAAATAAGTATGATTTACATCATTAGGTTTAGATTTCTTATTTACATGATAGACATTATTTTCATTCTTGACATCCAAGATATAAAGGCCATTAAATGAATTAGCAATACCATAAACCACATCATTTAAATAAATAGAAATTTCTTATTCTCAATAAGAAACTTAAAACCTTCATTATCCAAACAAGAAATTGAAATAATATTTCTGCTTAAATCTGGAACATAATAACAATTGTTCAAAACAAGAATTAATCCAGAAGGTAAAGTGACTTCATAAGTCCCTACGGCTAATGCAGCAACTCTTGCTCCATTCCCCACTCGTAGATCTACTTCACCTTCTTTAAGCAGTCTCCTATTCTTTAGTCCCTGCACATTTAGACAAATGTGAGAACCACATCCGGTATCCAATACCCAAGAATCAGTGGTAGAAAGGAGAATATCTATCATATAGATACCTGAAGTCGACGCAGCCTTGCTGCTCTTCTTCTTCTTTCGCTCTTCCAAGAAAGCCATGCAATTACGTTTCCAATGACCAATTTCTTGACAATGGAAACAGATTGCATCCTTTTGCGAATCAGGTTTTGCCTCAGAAGCCTTGGCAACCTTTGCCTTGCTTATCTTGGGTTTGACAACTTTTGCCTTACCCTTGCCTTTGGCACCAGGTTTCTTCCCATCATGAACCAAGAGCACGGGAGAACCTTTCTCCACAATTTTCATCTCTGCAGTTTTGAGCATCCCATGCAACTCAGAGAGATTCTTATCCATTCCATGCATGTTATAATTCATTACAAAATGATTATAACTTTTAGGCAATGAATTAAGAATGAGATCCGTGGCTAGCTCCAATGGGATTGGATAGCCAAGTTTCTCAAGGTGCTCTACATAACCTTTCATTTAAGAAAGTGAGGACT
Source organism: Campanula takesimana (assembly GCA_026119855.1). Classification (NCBI taxonomy): domain Eukaryota; kingdom Viridiplantae; phylum Streptophyta; class Magnoliopsida; order Asterales; family Campanulaceae; genus Campanula; species Campanula takesimana. The sequence goes on along the minus strand of JAOWBW010002874.1, from coordinate 46,029 downwards.
CACTTGTTGCCCTTCATTCATTTTACTAGTAGTGAATGCAACAATGGTCTTGTACCTCTCTTGCCTAGCTTGCTCTTGAAACATAGTTCTCAACTCCACGCCTATCTCATAGGCTTCCAAATGTTCCAAACTTTGTTGGAGTTTTGAACACATAGCAGCAAGCATGAGACAACTTACATCTCTAGAATCATTACGATGTTTCTTGTAATTGTCTCTTTCTACCCTAGGGGCAGTAGGCGGTGGTTCAGCGGGGAGAGGCCCATCGAGAATGTACAACTTATCTTCTTGCCTAAGAACAATTCTTATGCTACGGATCCAATCCATAAAGTTTGTACCATTCTCTTCGAGCTTATCCTTCTCAAGGATCGATCGCAACGACATTGATTGAGTGTTATTAGTCATTATCTACAAATATGCAAAAATTTCCAAAATTTAATAAGTACCGGTTTTCATTAAAGAGATAAATAATGTATTTTTCAAACTAAATACTCCCACTAAATTATATAACCTTCATATACATCCAATGTATAATATAATTTAAATGGGTTAAGATCCAACTTTAATTTAATTTCAAGTCCGCTAAGGCGGATTACACAAAATCAAATTAATTAGGTAGACAACTCTTGTCAATCATATCTCATATGACTCTTAGTTCCTTTTATGAGATTCTTTAAGAAATCAAATTTCAAAAGCATGTTAAACCTCATCTTTGCCTAGGCCCAAAACTGTTTTGACGCCCAATTAAGTCTAACCATTTTAAACGCACAGTTAATGTGTCCCGCTAGGGCGTGCCCACACTATCTATCTTGCTCATACATAAACAAATTTAATGCATCTCGCTAGGGCGAATCTACATTAAAATCACTCATGTATTAACAAGTGTTTTAATCATGGCATGGCAATAAAAGACTTAAAACTTTCTTTGAAGGTTCATCATATATAGCATATAACACATTTATGAGCACATAATATAAACATGTTACACATCAAGTTTAGCCACTAAATTAATCTCCATTAATTTAAGCATGATATTTATGTGTCGTTAGTTTCTCTATAATTATGAGGATGAGACTGTTTCAACTTTGGTTATTATCTCCAAATCAAGACAACAAGAAGTGCGGTCGAACTAAGCCATTAGGCAACCACAATCCCGCACTAATTCAAGAAACCAAGAAAGTAGTCCATGTGGCCGAAACTAAGCAATAGATGGTCTCGATGAACGTAGGCCAATTGCATTCACAATTCCACATGGATCTCCAATCATTGAATCAAGAACTTTGTTTCTCAATTTTAGCAATTATGAACTCTTCATAATTCTAACTTCGTTTTATCTTTGAGACTTTGATTGCGATCAAGTTTGGGAAACACAATCTCGATGAACGCAGATTAGCCATCCAAACCTTGAACCAATCTTAGAATCACAAGACTAAAACAAATAGGAAAATCAAACCCCAAAATCCACACACAAACCAACTACCCAAAACCCATTCCAGATCAACAAGTCTGGACTGGTTCTGTTACTGGTTTTGTCGAATTTATCGAAAATTCCATATTCAGATATTAACCAAAATCAGAACAAATTTTGACCACCGAGCGCCCGCCTGCAAAGGACCAGGCGCCCGCTTGAATGGCCAGAATAGTATAGAATTTTAAAGTTCAAAAATTTTGTCTCAAAATTATTTTTTTTCCCCGATTATTAAAACTTTGATCCAATCAAAATCAATAATCGAAATAATTCAGAATCCACCATAATTTTTATTGCGATTGAATCGTTCGATTAAAGTTGAAAAACAATAAACCACATAAAATCACAAAACACATAAACATCATATAATCCAATATTCATATCATGCTTGGCACATAAACAATTTATATACATACAACATGATCCAAGTATTGAATTAATCAACATGAACGAAGCTCTGATACCACTGTTGGGTTTCCAAGTAACATACACAGCGGAATATAGTAATTAAAATTTTAAGAAACCCAAAGCCATGGATCCGTTCATATGATTAAATCAAATACAACAAGATGAATAGAGGAATAACTAACCCTTGATGGCTATGAATTTTCTCTTGATCTTTGGTGGAGAAACTTGAATACTTAATCACGATCACAAAGCTTGAACACGAACTTTGAAGATGATGATTTTCACCCTCTAGCGGTATCCACACTTCGAACGAATATCAAAGGAGCTTCTTTGATCTTGGTTGCTAGACCAATATTATGAAACACACTTTCACAATACAATAAAGAACTATATGGAATTTATTTTGTGAATTATTTTGTTCCTCAATCAATGATATCTTAGAACAAAATAAAATCTCTCTCAAACTCTTTGAGACTCACAAAAAGCACTCTCTCATATGGTCTGGCCGAATTGGTGTTTTTATACACAATTAAGACCTATTCCAAATAGGAATCTTGTGCCAAAAACCATTCCTAATCAAATCAGGAAATTTCCAATCGCAGCACCAGGCGCCCGCCTGGTACCACCCAGGCGCCCGCCTGTTTCGGCAGAAACTCCAGTCCCTTTCCGGCTTGAACAGGCGCCCGCCTGGTGCAACCCAAGCGCCCGCTTGGTTGACCAGGAGGCCCAGAACTTTTCCAGAAATTCCTTGGAGGTCCTTCGACCCTAAATTCCAATATAGTCCTTTTATTTAAGATTCGTTCTATTGTGTGTGACCCTCTAGGATTATACTAAGTTGGCAATGGGCTCAAACATGATTCCATAAGATATGATTAGGTTCTAGCAAACCGTCATACCTACCCAAATAGTATAACTAGATACAAGTTCGCATTCCTTTAGAATATGTCACAATCCCTTTGTCCACGATGTCATTGAACATAAGTCATGGTCAAACAGTCAACTTGTTTTGTTCAATACTTTCTCGATTCCGAATATGTTGATAATTCAAATGCTATTGATCTAATCCGTTCATTTGAGTCCGGCCGAACATTTCATCAACATCATTCCTTCGAGGGGCCCAAGCTTGACATCTCTCCGTGGAGGGACAAATCCATTTAGCTTATTATTCTTCCCAACGGGAATCCGATTATGCCAATCATACCCTTTATAACTACCGTGTTAAGGTAGCGTTTGAATATATCAAACACAATGTTCATCAAGTGGAAGACTATAATAACTTCATGTCTAAGGATTCAAATGACATAACTAATATGAGATATATGTTCGACATAGACCATGACATGAATCTCATAGAGCAGGTCACTTCCAGCACCTTGTTCCAAACAAGTACCCATAAATCTAACATGATCATCCCATGATCATTTAGCCTTTATACTAGTGCTTAACAAGTACTAGGGACGGGGATTATTATAAGTAAACATGAACAACAATAATAATCAAAACATCTCTTTATTGATATGAAATGAATGATAACAATTACAACGTTTATTAAACGTGCCTAGGGCACCACTACCAACAGTGGGGAGTGTAAGTATTTGTGTTAGTAGATGGGGAAGGGGTCTAAGTGTAAGTTTTTGAAATAATTTCCCCTACTCCCTCCCTACTCCTTCTCTTCTCCCTCACCTCTTCCATCACCCTACTCCTTCATTTCTTTTCCCAGCTCATTTCTCTCTCTCTCTCCATTATCAAGAAGGGTAAGTTTTTCTCTCTACCTTCTCTCTTCATTCTACCTATCTTCCTCTCATTATTTCTCATTTCTCATAAAATGAAACTTGTTTAGATCGTCGATAGGATCGTAGGAAGCCAAAAATATTCGAGTTCCGTCATCTTTGAGAAATTCCAAGTAAGTTACTTTCCCCCCATTTTATGCTAGAAATGTCATTCCATGTTTAGATGTTGATAAGAATGCCATTTATTGCTTCTTGGGTTAATTTGAGAGTGATCTATATTTTTGTTCATTTTGTTGTAAAATTTTGGTATTTGAATCATCCCTTGATTGGGGTTGTCCAGACGATGTTCTAGGGTCCTTTTTGGCTTCTAAATGGTTTGGGTACTTTGGGTTACTACTTGGTAGTGTTAACTTTGAATTTGGGCATGAAAATGGTGGATTTGTGTTGATTTTCGAGTAAGAACCCAGGAAGGAAGATCTGGGTTGCTGTTCTTCCTTGGAGCCGCGCGCATCCCAGGTGTATGAGGCGCGCGCACCCTCCTCTCCTCCAATCTTGAATTTCCCACTGTCGGATGGAGGCGCACGCATCATTTTCCGGGAGGCGCGCGCACCCTTTCCATTTCAAATCTTCTATTTGTGACTGATTTCAGGAGGCGCGCGCATCCCCTTGTTTGAGGCGCGCGCACCCCCCTCCCCTGTTGTGAAATTTATTCCTTCCTTGTCCAATCTTTTGAGGGCCATAACTTCTTCTTCCGGACTCCATTTTAATCGAGTAAACTATCGTTTTAAAGCCCTTCTAGAGTACTACGAGATGAGGTAGTTTATTTGGTGGGGATTCAGGTTCAGATTGTGTTGAGCTTTTGGTAGGTGTTCTATAACAAAACTTTTATAATCGGTCTGTTGTGTCCAAGAACCCCCTTTTTGTTGGTATAAGACTGGGTTGCAATCTTAGCCTAGATTTTGAGTACTACCTTAGTAGACTTAAAAATGATCATTTTGGATTACTTTAATGTTGAATTTGGTTCCTTTGTGAACAATTTAGTTGTGGAATCAATTTGGTTATTGTTTGGAATTGAGGAACACTTTAATGTGGAAAAATGGTTCCTTTGTGAATATATGTGTTATGGGATTTGATAACTCATTGTTTCGGAATGTTGAAGCACCTTTATGATGTGTGTTTGGTTTATTCATCTTTTTGGTGATTAATTGGAAGGATTCCCTACTTTGGAATCATTAGTTGTTTTCGTTTGCTAGTATTTTATTACTTAGCCTTTATTTGGAAATCCAGCTGGTAATTGTGTGTTTCGGGCGATGCGAAAGATTATAGTGGCAATGAGCTGAGTCCATTATAATTCTTGACCATTGTTTTGCCCCATTATTACCCTCCTCCAGATTGGCCTTGGATGTGAGATGAGCTAGCTCCTTTCTTGGGAACATTCTAGCTATTATAAGGGGTTGCGACTTTGTGTCGTATACTCAGTTATCGTTTGGTTATTGGTTCCGGTACCGGGGTTTTCTCTCTTCAGCTATTATGCTGCTATCGTTGATTGGTTTATCGGCTCTTTGATGCTGCTTATTGATGCTGCTCTTCGATGCGGCCCTATCGTCAGTGATCAGATTGTTATATCCTTTATTGGGGAAACCTTGGCTCAGTATCCTTTGTTACTTGTTTATTTCCGCTGCTATCTGTTAAATGATATTTGCTACGTGATATGTAAGATATTATTATTGTTTATTGCATATTAGCATGTCATGTAGTTGCATTAGTAACTTATTGAGATTTATCTCACCCCCCTTTTCTTTTATCTTTGTTTTTCCTTAACCCCCCCCAGGAGGAAAGGATTAGGAATTGCGGATCGAGGAGGACGTCGAGAGGATTGAGATTTTGGGCAGGTTGTTATTGATCGGTTTGCATTATTTAAATGTATAACCTTTTGGGGATAGTTTTACCAACAATGACGTCATTAAGATTTGTAATCTTTTGTATTTTTGGTGTAAGCTTGTGGACCTTATACTAGTAGTATTTTGTTGTTGTTAACCTGGATTTCTAAAACTTTGTTTTAAACCTTTCGGGTATAAAAATGGAATTTTTATCTTCAGTATTTTGGTGTATTGTTGTAAGTCGACGTCCAGTTCGCGAGTTCCGGGCCCGCGGGGTCGGGGTCGCGACATATCACCCCCGATCTCTTAGGTCAACCCTTGACCTCTTAGGTCAACCTTTGACCCCCTCGGTCAACATTATCACCCATTGACCTCTTAGGTCAACCTTTGACCTCCTAGGTCAACCCAATCACCTTTGACCTCTTAGGTCAAACTTGGACTCCTAGGTCAACCTTATCCGCTATTGACCTCTTAGGTCAATCTTTGGTCCCATAGGTGAACCCAATTACCTTTGACCTTAACACGCTTAGGTCTAACCGTCATCCTGACCCACCTAGGTCATTATTTGACCTACCGTTGTCCATACCAACCTAGGTCAACCCGTCTCAACCCGTTTAGGTCCACGCACCATCCTCGACCCATCTAGGTCAACTCGTCCGTCTTAGGTTAAAACTACCCCTTTACCTTTGACCCATCTAGGTCAACCCGCGATCCGCTTTGGTCGACTTACCTATCTTGGATCCATCTAGGTCAATCTCCAACATTCCTTGGTCCACCAACCCGAATAGGTCAACCTTAGACTCGCTTAGGTCAAACCATGTCTATCCCGCTTAGATCATCCCATAGGCAACCCGTTACATCCCGCTATCTTGATTCATTCACCATATAGGTCAATCCAACCCTTCTCATTTAGGTCGACCTATCCTTTACCCATCTAGGTCAACCCACCATTATCGTCGCATCCTAGCTTGAACCATTTCTTGTCTCAAACATTAGGTCAAACCTTAGGTCAAATTTAGGTCAAACCTTAAGTCAAACCTTACCCGATTCCTATAGGTCTTCCTCACCCATGCTTGACTACAGACCGAGTCATCTCCCTCTTTTTGACCCCTATGGTCATCTCTCACCTCTTTTTAAAAGTCTAAATTGACTCGAACTACGGCGACCTAAGCCTCTTATTGTGTGGGACCTCTCCCTCATGGTAAGGGGAACGTAGGCAACTTCGGCCCGGTCAAACTTTCAAATTCTTGTCATAAATGCATTTCAAAGTGTGGAGACCGACTCTTTTCCAAAAGTGATTTTATAACGATGCCTTGTCATTAATTATAAATCTATGCTCAATTCAAAGACATAATTCCCCCACAACTATTGTAGATCCTGCATCATGTCTGTTGAAAGGAACATCCAAGTTGCAAATGAAGCTATTACCCAAGGGCTCGAGACAACTCTCCACACCAATACTGATCTCAATGAGCAAGCGCTCCATTTCGAGACCATCCTCAACGAGCAAGCAACCCTCTTCCGGAGCACTCTCGACGAACAAGAAGCCTACTTTGAGACTGTCCTCCTCAAGCAAGTCGACCGCTTTCAAAAAGAGATGTGCAAGGCTCTAAAGGACACCGAGAAGCGCCTTCGCTCTGATATTTATTGCATTTATGATTACCTCGGCCGAGTTCTCCCTCTTGCTCAATTTCAACACCCGTACGCTCCTCAAATGTATGGGCCATCACAGATTTCCCCCATTGGGATGCCTCCTAAGACTACTCATCAACGACAGGTACCGGTACCTAAACCACCCTCAAAGACAGTTCGGAAGGACGAACGCGAGTACAATGACTTGGGTATGCCATTAGCCAAACTCTTCAAAAGTCTAGTTCAAGCCGGCAAGTTGTCTCCTTTGTTCAACTATGAACCAAGTAGGGTGAAGCAAGGCTTGGATCCCTCCAAACACTGCCAATACCACCAGTAAATTGGGCATGACACCGAAGATTGCCTCAAATTGAGGAGAAAGATTCAAAGCCTCATTGACAGCGGAGCCATCACCCGCCAACGGAATACATGGGCATGGGCAAAAGAGGAAATTGGGGCTACCTCCTTTAAATAAAAGAAAAGAAAAGGGTCATTCAGTCTTCGTAGGTTCTAGAGTGTCCTTAGTTAAAAGTCCACCTTGGACGATTTTTGTTTCTTTAAGTAAAAGTCCACCCCGGACTAGTCAGTTTAAATCTTTTAGTTCCAATAAAAGGGTCATTATTTCTTTTCTTTTCTCTCTAGACTTGAGACATAAGCTTGCATATATCAATTTCATGAAAATTGTCTTATTCACCATTTTTGCTTGATTGCTATATCTTTATATGATGAATTAATCTTAATCTTACTCATTAATAACGACTCATTAAAAGGTAAATGGACCCACAAACCATTCACATAACTAAGTAAATGATTAATCTCAAAATAACAAATGCTTCGATCAATTGGGATGAACGAATCACTTTCTCTTCTCTCTACATTCTACCCCCATGCACTCTCTCTATACACTCACCCCTTGTAAACACTTCATGTACACTCTCTATATACACCTTCTCCCATACAATATCCTCATACGCCTCTCATCCCACCATTAGACCCCTTTTTATAAGGTCGTGACAAAGAAATGGACTGCGGTTGCTCATCATCAAATAGACATCCATGCTGCCACAATTTAAAGGGTTGGTTTGTTCCCTTCATGAGTACTACATGCCGTTACACTGGGGCTGTCCATATTCCATCGCAAATGTAAGACAAGTGCACGAAGTCATTCATGCCATTAATTGGTGCACGTGATAATCCAATGGAGCTCTACCGGTGAAAATCAAGGGGCTAGGATGCCTGCCGCCAGCAAAAGGCCGCTTGAACTATAAGAAAGCTACCTCGAAATCGAGAGAGTCGAAAGAAAACTAGGGGCTTGTCTCGCCCAATGTTTCATGTACAAATATAAAAAAAAAATATATGGCTCGCTAGGTTGAAACCCAAAAGGGCGACCTAGGCAAAAGTAAGAGCATTGCACAAAAAGAAGCCCGCTAGGTTGAAAACCCGAAAAGGCGGCCTAGGCAAAAAAAGGGTGTGCACAAAGAGATAAAATAAAAAAGAAAAAGAAAAATAGAAGGGGCTATCACCATGGAAAAGTAAAAGTCCCATTTTCTTTTCACCTCAAATGTTCAATTTTCCTTTCTTTCCTTACAAAGTAGATAAACGGCAGCAACCCATGACAACTACGATGGAGCAATCCACTGCAACAACTACAAAGGAGTAATCCACCGCAATGAGCTACAAAGAACAACTCACCTCAAACGAACCTCACACCCCTAAACTCAAAACCCAACTTCATCGTCAACTGGGCAACCACTCAAAGCCAAACATAACCTACCTTGGGCCAACTTTCTTTCTTTTCTTTCCTCCCACACATATCCACTGAAACCGGCATCATTGTCAAGAGGGTCATCCCCGAACTACGGGGACCTGAGCTTCTCACCTTGAGGAGAACGTAGGCAACCTTAGGGTCCGGTCCAAAATATACACAACCCACCTCGTAGCCAATTTTCCTTCTCTTCTCTCTTGCCCCATATTTCTACTCCTGACTTCTTCACTCACAACTGATCAAAACATTTATTATTTCGAGACTACTTGTCTAAAACATAATCATAAGATGCATAACTAATCAACGAGGTCCATTCTCGAGCAATCAAATAAGAATCTTGAATAAAGCAATTTTCAAATGTCTCGACAAGTCTTCTGTTCTACAATCTAGGAAAGAGCTAAACACTTACTTTCTGTCAAGCAGGGGCTTCCTCCCTTTTGTACATATATACACTCAATTGCCCAAAGAGTCAAAACGTGAGTACTATCTCTCTCTCTCTCTTACTCTCCCCAAAATCCCCCGCATGTTTTCAAACAATTATTTTTTCCTTTTTTGAGTCGACTGAATGATTTCAAAAAAAAAAAAATGACGAACACAAAAAAGATGCCCGCTAGATTGAAAACCCGCAAGGGCGGTCTAGGCAGAAAACAGGGTGCGTCTCAAAGGAGGTAGGATACCCCACTCTACGCCCTTATCGAACTGGGGCTTCCCCAACAGAATGGGTCGACTCTAGGGTTTTCTCAGAGAATATTGAGGCTTCGATAAGCACATACTTAGAAGAAGGGCATCCCTCATCATCAAGCTTGACGTAGAATTTCTCAAAGGAGTAAGGGTACCCGCTCACCAAATTAGAGAAGGATGTACTTGGAAGATGGACACCCCTCATCGTCAAACTCGGCACGTGACAAACTCTTTGAATTTGTTAGAATCGTAATTAATTATAAAGCATCTTTATAAAGTCATAACACTTTCAAAAGTTTTCTCTTCCACGACACTTTGTTTATAAATCCGCACTCTCGGTCTCCACAAAATTTGTATAAACCTCCTCGGTCCACTCTGAGACCCATCTTTGTGATTCTTGAACCGACTCGGTCCTTCACCCTATTTTCTACACAATAGGATACCCTTAGGTCCCAACCTACCTGGTTCAAAACCTTAGGTCCCAAGCCTACCCGGTCAGTCTTGCCTAAGTAACACCATAAACTCTCTAGGTCCCGAGCCTACCCGATCAGTCTTACCTAGGTCCCAAACCTATCCGGTGAGTCTTACCTAGGTTACGTCATAACCTCTTAGCTCGACCTTCCGCAAGTTCGTAGCATGACCCCTTCGGCCTCAAACCGGTTCTACCCAAAACTTCAGACCTTAAACCAGTTAACCAAAGCCAAATCCTTAGGGTGACCCATTAGGTCCCGAACCTACCCGATCTGCTAGATCTCAAACCTACCAACACATACTCATCCTTACCTTGTCTAAGCAATAGCTCTCTTATCCTCCTAGGTCCAACCTCTTAGGTCTACTCAGTCTAACCTGTTGAGCGATCCTTTAGATCCCAAGACCACTCGAGTCTACCAATCGCCTATCTTTTAAGTCTCTAGCATATCCGATCCACACATTAGGTCTCAACTCCTAAACCCTTTAGATCACAAAACTGTCTACCCTCTAAGTCTATAACCTTAGAGCTCGTCCCTTAGAACTCTTTAGTTCCCAAGCCTACTTGGTCCAACCAAAACAATGCCATCTACGCCTACCGTCATACCCAAACCATGGCCCTACCACTCTTAAACCTAATGTTGCTCCTTAGCTTCAAAAGACTTCCTAGTCTGACCTTCAACCCCTTAGGTCTCTAACCTACTTAATCCGAGCCGAGTCCAAACCTCGCCACCTACAAGGTCTACCCTTGAACTCCATGGATCTCAAAACCTTTCTTCCCCACGAGTCCAAACCTCAAACGTGCTCGAACGCATAGGACCTCCCGCGTACCGTGATATGCCATAAAGATATCAAAATCCGTCCAGTCAAAAATCGTACGCTTAACACCTTTGGTCCCATACCAAACCCACCTTCGCAATCGCCGAACGAGCTTGGTCACGCTCAATGACCTCTGAGACAAACTTAGGACCTAAGCATACCCAATCCAACTTAGGTACCTATTGTACTCAAGCAAAGTCTTGGACACTCAATCCCTTTATCTAAAGCGCCAACATGGTCATATATCCAAAACCATTTCCCGCACCTATGGTTCGCACCTAGCCTAAACTTTCAAACACTATAGGATCCAAGCCCGACATGCGTATTAGGTACTAGGATCATCCAATCCCAATCCGTTGCTCCTTGGCCGACCTCAAGCCTGCTTGGTCCTAACCCATAACGCGGTTTCTCTAGGACAAAAGACTTACCCGCTTGAAATCCTTATGTCCCAACGCTACCCTACCTAGCCTTCGATCTCCTAGATCTCACGCCTACCATTCCATTAGGCCCCGGTCTCCTTAACACATGTCTGAGTCTTACCCTAGCTAAACCCTAGCACTCTAGCCTAGGTCTAACCTATCGAGCCTATCCAGCCATGAGGTATCAAGCTCACTTGCCCCAAACCGCAACACTCTTAGACCTCAAACTTGCTCGGTCTAAACCAAGACAAACCTTTAAATGCTTTCGGTCTCCAAACCCTAGCCTTAAGCCTAAGTAGTCACATTCTCTCCAAACCCTAGCCTCAAGCCTAGGTAGTCACCTTCTATTCAAAGCCTAGCTTTAAACCTAGGTAATCGCATTCCCTCTAAACCCTAGTCCCAAACCTAGGTAATCGCCTTCTCTCTAAACCCTAGCCTCAAGCCTAGGTAGTCACCTTCTATCCAAAGCCTAGCCTTAAACCTAGGTAATCACATTCTCTCAACCCTAGCCTCAAGCCTAGGTGGCCACATCCTCTACAAACCCTAGCCTCTAGCCTAGGTAGTTACATCCTTCTTAAACCCTAGCCTCGATCCTAGGTAGCCACATCCTTCCTAAACCCTACCCTCGAGCCTAGGTAGTCACATTCCCTCCAAACTCTAGCCTCAAGCCTAGGTAGTCGATATTCTTTCCAAACCCTAGCCTCAAACCTATGAAGTCGCGTTCTCCCCAAACCCTAGCCTCAAGCCTAGGTAGTCGCATTCGCTCTAAACCCTAGCCTCGAGCCTAGGTAGTCGCATTCGCTCTAAACCCTAGCCTCAAGCCTAGGTAGTCGCACTCTTTCTAAAGCCCTAGCCTCAAGCCTAGGTAGAAATTATCCTCTTTAAACTCTATCATCAAGCCTAGGATTCAACATTCCCTTCAAACCCCAGTCCTAGACCTAGGAAACTCCTTCACCTTACTCTCAAAACGTAGGAAGTTTACAGTCCTTAGCCTTAAAACCTAGCCTAAAGCCTAGGTTACCATGAACATTTCCAAGCCATAGTCACCAATCCCAGAAAATGGTGAACCCTAACATCAATCTTAGTGGACCTTCCACAAAAGCAATCCCTCTTCCCAACGGTCCATGGTCTCAAGCCTAGGAAGTCACAACCCTTTCAACTCCCAGCCTTAGGTCTAAAGCCAACGCCTTTGTAACCTCTGAACCTACCATAACTCCAAGCCCTAGCCTCGAAGCCTAGGATGTTTCTAAACCCTAGTCTCAAACCTAGGAGAGTCATGGTCCTTAAACACCAGTTTCCAAACCCTTGTTCAAAACCCTAACATCTAGGAAGTTCCCAAGCCTCAACCTCTCCAAACCCTAGCCCCAAACCTAGGAATCTACATTCTCTCCAAACCCTAGTCTCAAGCCTAGGAAGCACCATCCTCTTTAACCCTATCCCAAGTTCTAGGGAATTTCCAAATCCCTGTGTGCAACATCCTTTCCAAATTCCCGAAACCCTAGTCTCGAAACCTAGGAAATTTATAATCTCAATCCCCCGCTAGTCTTATGCCTAGGATACAATAGCCTTTCCATATTCTCTCCAAACCCTAGCCCGTAAGCCTAGGAAACCCACATTGTATCCAAGACACAATCTCAAGTCTAAACAACCATAACATCTTTTGCATCCTTATCTCAAGGCTAAGAGGCTACCCAACCCCTTTCCTTAAAAGCCTTAGGTCCTACCCTAAGCAACCAAACAAAATGTCCCTTACCTAATACCTTCATCTTAATGGTTCGTAGCCTCATATTATGTATTCCTCCTAATTTAGGGTAAGCGGATCCCAAACATTACGCTTTCTGTGGTCGTCCTTTGCTCACCAAAGAGTCCTTTACCTTGGCGACTCCCCGAGAGCCCATCACCTTTGCGACTCCCCAAGAGTCCATCACTTCTGCGATTCCCTGAGAGTCTATCACCTTTATGACTCCCCGAGAGTTCATCCCGTTTGCGACTTCATAACAATCCATCATCTTTGCCTCCACATACAAAATTTCAGTTTTACCCCTAGTACATTCCCCTTTGTTCATTTCAAGTGCCCTTAGCACTATTGTGACTGATATTCGTTACCTTTGGGAACGGAAAGCCCCTTAAAATTTCCATTCTTCGCCGAATATTTGCTTAGGATTAGTAAGGTTGTAGAGACTTCGGCGCCTCTATGACATACGCATCCTAGATCGATCGCGATTGGCAGAAGCCTCGGCGTTTCTGTTTGCGAGAGATCCAGCATCTATTATTTTAGCACTTCCCAATATTTACTTAAGATTCATATGGTTGTAGAGACTTCGGCACCTCTATGACATACGCATCCTAGATCGATCGCGATTGGCAGAAGCCTCGGCGTTTCTGTTTGCGAGAGATCCAACATCTATTATTTTAGCATTTCCTAATATTTGCTTAGGATTCGTATGGTTGTAGAGACTTCGGCGCCTCTATGACATACGCATCCTAGATCGATCGTGACTGGCAGAAGCCTCGGCGTTTCTGTTTGCGAGAGATCCAGCATCTATTATTTGCTTAGGATTCGTATGGTTGTAGAGACTTCGGCGCCTCTATGACATACGCATCCTAGATCGATCGCGATTGGCAGAAGCCTCAGCGTTTCTGTTTGCGAGAGATCCAGCATCTATTGTTTGCTTAGGATTCGTATGGTTGTAGAGACTTCGGCGCCTCTATGACATACGCATCCTAGATCGATCGCGATTGGCAGAAGCCTCGGCGTTTCTGTTTGCGAGAGATCCAGCATCTATTATTTTAGCACTTCCTAATATTTGCTTAAGATTCGTATGGTTGTAGATACTTCGGCGCCTCTATGACATACGCATCCTAGATCGATCGCGATTGGCAGAAGCCTCGGCGTTTCTGTTTGCGAGAGATCCAGCATCTATTATTTTAGCATTTCCTAATATTTGCTTAGGATTCGTATGGTTGTAGAGACTTCGGCGCCTCTATGACATACGCATCCTAGATCGATCGCGATTGGCAGAAGCCTCGGCATTTCTGTTTGCGAGAGATCCAGCATCTATTATTTGCTTAGGATTCGTATGGTTGTAGAGACTTTGGCGCCTCTATGACATACGCATCCTATATTGATCGCGATTGGCAGAAGCCTCGGCGTTTCTGTTTGCGAGAGATCCAGCATCTATTATTTTAGCACTTCCTAATATTTTCTTAGGATTCGTATGGTTGTAGAGACTTTGGCGCCTCTATGACATACGCATCCTAGATCGATCGCGATTGGCAGAAGCCTCGGCGTTTCTGTTTGCGAGAGATCTAACATCTATTATTTTAGCACTTCCTAATATTTGCTTAGGATTCGTATGGTTGTAGAGACTTCGGCGCCTCTATGACATACGCATCCTAGATCGATCGTGACTGGCAGAAGCCTCGGCGTTTCTGTTTGCGAAAGATCCAGCATCCATTATTTTAGCGCGATCGGCAGAAACCCGAGCGTTTCTGTTTGCGTTTACCTCAGCGTTTATTACTCCACCTCGGGATTATTTAGACAAACGTAGTCTTTATTGTCCCATTATCCCTCTTGCTTCAAATGACTTCATTTCCTAACGAATGTTCGTTCTTCATACAGGATAGTGCCCGTAGGTTTATTATCCCTAGCAGAAGTCCGATGGCTCGTTTTTCCCTATTCGCTCTGAACTACGACCGGCTTGATTCCTCTGAGGATACGTAGGAAACCTGAAAAGGTTCAGCCACCCGACCGACGTGGCCATCTATCATCCCCAGCAGGTGCATTTTCCCCAGCAGAAAGCGTTGCTCCCCATCAGAGGACAATCATCCTCAATTTCCCCATCAGATTTGAACTACGTTGGCTTGATTCCCCCGCGGATACGTAGGTCACCTGCCAAGGTTCAGCCGTTCCCTTACCTTTCCTCTGTTTTGAAACTCATGTTTCAGAACGGTTCCTATTTTTATCATCGACCCTCCATTGCCTTGCAAGAAGCGTCGCCGAGGGGCTACTGTTAGTACCCGATCTGAAAATGAGTTTATTAGGGCTTTCCCAAATATACAAGGACTTTATAGGAATTAGAAACCTTGCAAAGACTTGTCCCGGATTCCCAAAAATATCTCAATGTTCTAGAAAACATTAAATATGGACATTTAGGGTTGCCTTGTATGAACAGTAAAACCCTAGCTTGAATTTCAAGTCAGCGCGCAACGATGGCCACGCGGCCACTTTCGCCGCCGCCCTCCATCTTGGCCACGCGGCCACATCCGCCCCGGATGATCTAGACCGTCAGATCTCTCCATCAGTTTCCTATTTAAAGACCTCCCTTGCCTCATAATTAGGGGATCCGAATTTAGAGCCCACAAGGGACGATTTTGCTCCCAAATCAAGTCATTCAAGCCTCCAAAAACACTCTCAAGAATCCCAAGAAGATCCAAGGTTATTTCTTGCCAACAAAGGTAAGTTTTCTAACTTTTTCTTCATGTTCTTGCCATATTATTAGTTTAGATCCCTAATATTCATATTCTTAATATGTTTATTCATGTGTTCTTCATAATATTCATGTTCCTAACATATTTCTTCATATGCTTTGCATGACATTCATATGTTCATAATATGTTCTTCGCATATTCATCATATTCTAGATTAAAACCTTATTTATGCTATATTTAGGGTTGCGATCTTCATATTAACATGTTATTTCATAGGCGGGCGCTTGTTTGTCCAGTAAGTTTGGTCTTCAGAAAGGGGTATGTAGGCGGGCGCCTGGTCTGACCCAGGCGGGCGCCTGGTCTACGGGCTGGGGGAAATTCCCAGCTGGGTTCTTCCATTTTTCCTTACCATTTTCACAATCTCTTAATCCAACACAACCAATGAAATCCTAAAGGTACCCAAACCATAACTAGCCCACAAAGGGACCTTAACAACACTTTTTACCAACAAAACCCAAGGTTAAATCAAGACATTCATCCATTCACCATTTTTAGCCAAGAACTCAATAAATTCAAAATAAATTCAAAACTCAATCAAACTTCACAATTAACACATCAAACATCATATAAACATGATATGAACATATTAGCATCAAAATGGGGGAAAAGTAACTTACTTGCAAATTCTCAAAGTTGACGGAATTCAAATCTTTTTGGCTCTCTACGATCCTATCGACGATCTAAACAATGTTCACGTTTTAAGAAATGAGAGAAGATGAGAGGAAGAAGGAGAAAATTAAGAGAGAATGGAGAAGAGAAAAACTTACCCAAACTTGGAGGAGAGAGAGAGATTGCTGGGGGGAGGGAGTAGGGTGAGGGAGATGGAGTGTAAGAGGGAGAGGGTAGGAGTAGGGATGGAGTAATTTGAAATGATACACCTAGCCCCCCCCTTCCCTTACTAACTAGCTCAACTAAGATACTCCCACTAATTTATTAAGACCCAAATAAAATACTAGGCATAAATATTATAACACATGAATTGCACACATAATTATTTAAATAAATAATAATTTAAATAAATAAATAAGCAATTAAATAAATAAAAATCATTTAATTACTAATCAAATAGAGCCTATATTTCGGGTCGTGACACTTTCCGTGTCAAGTAGTTAATCGAGTAGCCACCTTAGATCCATCAATGAATCTCTGACAATATGCCAATCTCAACAGACTACATACTTCTGATACTGAAGTGGAATTCCTCTAATTACCGTTGCTTCCTTATTTAAAGGATCAATAGCTATGCCTAAATTAAAACTTCCTCAAAATGATGTATCCTCTAACAAGAAGACATAATGCCTTGCTTTCACAAACCATTGCCTCTCACAAAGCAATCCCATTATGGTTACAGGAACAATTCGGAATATCCAACAATACCACTGAAACATTTGGTAATTCAAACAATTTAACAACAAATTTATAATGCCCATATCTGGTATGAAAAGCCGTCTTTAAAATATACTCAACTCAAATGTTCAACTGATGATAATCACTTCAAGTCAAATTCTGAATAAACCACTTGTCGCGACCCCGAACCCGCGGGTCCGGAATACGCGAGCTGGATGTCGACTTAAAACCAAAACTCTAAAATATAGAAGTTAAAAATTCCATTTTGAACCAAAAGATGATAACACAAGGTTTTACAATTCCAAGTTTAAATCAACAAAGTACATCTAACATAAGCTCCACAGCTTATACCCAAAAGAATAAAATATACAATTCTTAATGACGTCAATAATGGTAAAACTATCCCCAAAAGGTTATACATTTAAATAATGTAAACCGATCCATAACAACCTGCCCCAAAATCTCAATCCTCTCGACGTCCTCCTCGATCCGCGAATCCTAATCCTTTTCCTCCTGGGGGGGGGTTAAGGAAAAACAAAGATGGAAATAAACGGGGTGAGATAAAATCTCAGTAAGTTACTAATGCAACTACATGACAAGCTATAATGCAATAAGCAATGAGAAATGATAAATATCACATAGCATGTAACAAATAACAGTCAACAGATAGCAGCGGAAAGTAAACACATAACAAAGGATATTAGCCAAGGTTTCCCAACTGATAGAACCAATTAAAGGATCGCTGCGCAGCTTCAACAATCAACCAATCCATATCTTCACAGTAGCATAAAAGCCGAAGAGAAAACCCCGGTCAGAAGCGACCAATCAACCCATCAATCAAACAAACCATCTTCATAGTAGCATAAAAGCTGAAGACGATAACCCTGGTCAGAACCGACCAATCAACCACTCAAACCCTCTCCATAGTAGCATAAAAGCTGAAGAGAAACCCGGTACCGAAACTAATAACAATGTAAAGTGCCACAAGGGGCGGGAGTCATGCCACAAAGTCATGCTCCAAAACGATTAGCTAGAATACCCACAACGGAGCTAGCTCATCCCAACCAAGGCCAATCTGGATGAGGACAGAAGGACCAATGGGCGATGCTATACTGGACTTGGCTCGTGCCATTATAGCATTATCCATTGCCTGACTCGATACACAATTTAACCAGCTGGACTTTCAATAATGCTAAGTAATGAATACTAGCTTTATAAACATCAAAAGGGTTCCAAAGTAGGGAACCATAACAAAAATAACCATAAAGATACAACGATTACTCATTTAGAGTTTAACAACATTGATAGCAAGAAGTTCCTCATAAAAGAGTTCAATAACAGGAATGGAATTGCTCATAAAAGCCCAACAATACAAATCATTAAAACGAAATGATTCTAGGACAAGGATCCATATCAAACGCATCCTAACATGATACACGCGAGTTACCCATAGAGAGTACTACCCAAATGGTCATTCCCCAAATAACACAATGACTATCATTAAAACTATCCCAAACGTCCGCTCATTATGAAAGTGTTCCCACATTTTCCAATAATCCATAACTAAATTCCATAACCCATTTATTCACAAAGGAACCAAAGCGAAACCACACAAACCGATATTCCCAACTTGATTACAACGGACCGATTCTAAACACTTTGTCATAAGACACTAAATGAAATCTCAACACAATATAAACCTGAAACTCACCTAAATAAACCACCTCATCTCGAAGTACTCTAGAAGATCTTTAAAATGATAGTTTACTCGTCCAAAACGGAGTTCGGATGAGAAAGTTATGGCCCTCGAAAGATTGGACAAGGAATGAATAAATTTCACAACAGGGGAGGGGCGGTACGCGCGCCTCAAACAAGGGGATGCGCGCGCCTCCTGAAATCAGTCACAAATAGAAGATTTAAAATGGAAAGGGTGCGCGCGCCTCCAAGAAAATGATGCGTGCGCCTCCATCCGACAGTGGGAAATTCAAGATTGGAGGAGAGGAGGGTGCGCGCGCCTCATACGCAGGGGATGCGCGCGCCTCCAAGGAAGAACAGCAAACCCAGAACTTCTTCCTGGGTTCTTCAATCCGAAATTAACACAAAAACACCATTTTCATACCCAAACTCAAATGCCCCAAGAATAACACTTCTAGATAGCAATACCAAGGTACCCTAGCAACTTATAAACCTAAACTGGCTCATAAAACCACATCTAGAACACCCAATCCAAGAGGTGATTCAAACACCCAAATTACACAACAAAAATGGATAATTTGCAAATAAGTTCCAAATCAAACAAAGAAGACATATATATCAAATAGAGCACCAAGGGAGTTAAAGATGAACATTTTTAATATGAATGGGGGGGAAAGTAACTTACTCGGATTTTCTCAAAGGTGACGGAACTCGAATATTTTTAGTTCCCCATGATCCTATCGATGATCTAAACACATTTCATTCAATGAGATTTAAGAAAAGATGAGAGGAAGATAGATAAAATGAAGAGAGAAGGAAGAGGAAAACTTACCTCTTTTTCTTTTGAGGAGAGAGAGAGAAATGAGCTGGGAAAATTAGAAAGTGAGGGAGGAGGAGGAAGAAGAAGGAGGATATTAAAAGAAATGTTACACTTCAGCCCCTTCGCTTCTAACTAACGCAAATAAACCCCAAATAACCCTCTGTTCATTTCATTCCCCTATTTCACACTTAACACAATATCACCCAAATAATGCTAGACACAACTTAATATTATAAGATATAAAATGCGCACATAAATAAATAATCGAATAATTAAATATAATAATTAATTAATGCTAGAATTTAGAGACGGGTTTTCGGGTCGTGACATTCACTCCACCTTAAAAGAAAATTCATCCCGAATTTTAAAGATACTTACCCGAATGATCAAGTAGCCATTAATACGATAGTTCCGTCATTTCCCAAATTCCTCAATCATCCATTCTAAACCACCACGTAGTAACCCTAAATAATGTTCACAATACCACGACCTCTCGCACATAACTTCCTTCAATCATAACCTTCACTACTAATTAGAATCTATAATCAAAATTGGAGAATTCCAATTGCTCCCAAACATAACTCTCGAGATATCCCAAGCTCACCTTATTCATAATCTTTATTACACTGCAAAGGTGTTTCCTTTTGTAAATCGCATACTTAGTAGTATTCCCCAGAAATTCAAAACATCACCATCCCGAGCCTAATTAGCTTTTAAAATATAAAAGGCTAAAGAAATTTCTATTTCCACAATATTCATCGAAATGGCTATATCTCTATGGATTACCATTATAGTGTCTTCACTTTGAGTTAACACCTTAAATTAATAGTACCATACAAACCCCAAAATTTCTCGTACAAAGTGTCCACTTAAATCTATGTTATACTCTCATCCCTTCATTAATCCGGTCTTGAAGCCTAAACAATTCAATATACTCAATAGTCCGCAGAACGATCCAAATTTCATCTTCAAAAGATTTTCTCTAACTCCCATTTAAGTTATAATCCGTGCTCATATACCCAAAGGAAATCAACGAACCCTAAATTCAATAGCTAACCCCAGTTAGTCTCTCACGCATACATTTATTAACTTAATGATACTTAAGCTCAATGGTACTACCAAAATCATAAACCAATTAGCTAGCCTCATTCCAATAGATCCATTACCAAATCACAATATTCTTTAATTATGCCCAAATATTGATACTCAACTTTCTTCACATACCCTTGGTCCAAATCGCGAAACGCCACCAAGGAGAGATTTAGGACCATAGGACCACTATCTAACCAAAATTCAAAATGCCTTTAACATAGATCGAGAAATTGTTACTCTCCCAAAATGTACTTATTAGTCCTTTTTAACTTAACACGCTTACCACCATTATCGATTATAAATTCCACTATACACTCATTACCCATAACAATTCACGCATCCCTCCATACTAATCAATCCCGATGTACTCACGGAGATGTACTAAAAGTAAACAAAATCTCTTAACAAGAAACCCTCGGTTGAATCCTCAACTTTTACAACTCAACCGTTACAATATAGATATTGATCTAATTATCAGTACTACAACCTTGTACCACAACAATGCAATTTAACAAAGCTTCTCCTCAAACACTAGGTACTATTCAGAAGAAAATGAAAATCTTACGAATGATAAATACACCCAACAAATTGACCGAAACTAAATACTCGGATTTCAATTAAGAAAAGATAGGTATAACTCTACCCAAAGGAACGGTCTCAAACAGTTTTAAGAAATTAGGAATGGAGAATATAACAATCCCCCTACAACAATAGACTAAAGCAATAGTAACATCAAAATCTTGTAATAGCAACATGGCTAATTTAGCAGGTGAGACATAACCATACTTAAGCACATCATAAGCACATAAGACTTCATCAGATACCCTAAACTCCTCCATAGGAGTAGACACCTACAACACATAAGTCAAAGACTCAGAAGAAATAAATGCAACTAAATGCACAGAAACACATAAATGCGATGATCCTAAAATGCACGCGCTCGCTCTCACGACGCAAAATAATACCTCCTGAAATTTATCCGTTACCTGGTGAGTGCTGATTGATCGCAATTACTCTGCCCTATACCTTAGGGTTCCCCGAAGCATCTCTCTTCTGACCCGGTGAAGTACTGGTTCCTGTTCCTGATGATTGAACCTTAAACCTCGGACAATCTTTTATGAAGTGACCCAGTTGACCACAATTGATACATTTTCCCTGCTTCTTCCAACACTTATCCTCCAAATGGCCTTCCCTCTGACAGTAAGTGCAAAGCCACCTACCTTGTTTCCCTTGTTTCCCCGGAGTAGTACCCGGATTCCCTAGCGCGGTTTGTTCCTTAAACTGAGATGGTGCTCCCAAATTACCTCGGTTATCTGAACGGTGTTGTGGTTGAGATTTAGCATGGCTTACTTGTTTACCTGTATTTGCAACCTCGGTCTTCCTCTTATGCTCCCCAATATCTTGCTCGATCAAGTATGCCCGGTCTACCGCATCCTGGAAGGTCACAATCTTCGGGGAAATAAGCTGAGTACGGATGGATGTCTTTAAACCGCGGATGAATCTCATGGCTTTCTGTTCCTCAATCCTCACGAGATAGTCACAGTACCTGGCTAATTCTGTGAACTTAGCCGAGTACTGAGCTATAGACAACAAACCTTTCTCCAAGTTGAGCAGTTCGATCTCCTTTCGGTTTTGATCCACTACCGGAATGAAATGCTCCTTGAACTTTCGCACAAACAATTCCCATGCATACACTGTGTGAGTATCATCCCAACTCGCTTTAACACCCTTCCACCAATGCTCGGCGGCACCCACAAGTTTATAATCTGCAAACCGGACCTTGTCTTCATCGGTGCAACCAAAGACATCATAAATTTTCTCCATCGACTCAATCCATAGCTCGGCCTTCCTTACATCGGGTTCCCCATTGAACTCAACCGGCTTCAATTTCAGAAATTGTTCCAATCCGTAGCGGGGTGGTGTGCTTGTTCTACCCTCGGACCTTGATCATGTATGGCCTTCATGGCCGCCTCAAACATGCCCTGAAACATTGCACGGGCTTCATCCCTTGTTTCATTCTGATTTGCATTATCGGTATTACTTTCACCACTTCTCCTTCGAGCCATTTCAAACAAGTACCTGCATAAAACAACAATTGTTACTCACTCCGAACACACTACCCTCCTAGGTCATACTAATCCACCTATACATATACTTAGAGCTAATGCCATAGATCTGATACCAACTGTCGCGACCCCGAACCCGCGGGTCCGGAATACGCGAGCTGGACGTCGACTTAAAACGAAAACTCTAAAATATAGAAGTTAAAAATTCCATTTTGAACCAAAAGATGATAACACAGGGTTTTACAATTCCAAGTTTAAATCAACAAAGTACATCTAACATAAGCTCCACAGCTTATACCCAAAAGAATAAAATATACAATTCTTAATGACGTCAATAATGGTAAAACTATCCCCAAAAGGTTATACATTTAAATAATGTAAACCGATCCATAACAACCTGCCCCAAAATCTCAATCCTCTCGACGTCCTCCTCGATCCGCGAATCCTAATCCTTTTCCTCCTGGGGGGGGGGGTTAAGGAAAAACAAAGATGGAAATAAACGGGGTGAGATAAAATCTCAGTAAGTTACTAATGCAACTACATGACAAGCTATAATGTAATAAGCAATGAGCAATGATAAATATCACATAGCATGTAACAAATAACAGTCAACAGATAGCAGCGGAAAGTAAACACATAACAAAGGATATTAGCCAAGGTTTCCCAACTGATAGAACCAATTAAAGGATCGCTGCGCAGCTTCAACAATCAACCAATCCATATCTTCACAGTTGCATAAAAGCCGAAGAGAAAACCCCGGTCAGAAGCGACCAATCAACCCATCAATCAAACAAACCATCTTCATAGTAGCATAAAAGCTGAAGACGATAACCCCGGTCAGAACCGACCAATCAACCACTCAAACCCTCTCCATAGTAGCATAAAAGCTGAAGAGAAACCCGGTACCGGAACCAATAACAATGTAGTGCCACAAGGGGGGGGAGTCATGCCACAAAGTCATGCTCCAAAACGATTAGCTAGAATACCCACAACGGAGCTAGCTCATCCCAACCAAGGCCAATCTGGATGAGGACAGAAGAACCAATGGGCGATGCTATACTGGACTTGGCTCGTGCCATTATAGCAATTGCCTGACTCGATACACAATTTAACCAGCTGGACTTTCAATAATGCTAAGTAATGAATACTAGCTTTATAAACATCAAAAGGGTTCCAAAGTAGGGAACCATAACACAAATCACCATAAAGATACAACGATTACTCATTAAGGTTTAACAACATTGATAGCAAGAAGTTCCTCATAAAAGAGTTCAATAACAGGAATGGAATTGCTCATAAAAGCCCAACAATACAAATCATTAAAACGAAATTATTCTAGGACAAGGATCCATATCAAACACATCCTAACATGATACACGCGAGTTACCCATAGAGAGTACTACCCAAATGGTCATTCCCCAAATAGCACAATGACTATCATTAAAACTATCCCAAACGTCCGCTCATTATGAAAGTGTTCCCACATTTTCCAATAATCCATAACTAAATTCCATAACCCATTTATTCACAAAGGAACCAAGGCGAAACCACACAAACCGATATTCCCAACTTGATTACAACGGACCGATTCTAAACACTTTGTCATAAGACACTAAATGAAATCTCAACACAATATAAACCTGAAACTCACCTAAATAAACCACCTCATCTCGAAGTACTCTAGAAGATCTTTAAAATGATAGTTTACTCGTCCAAAACGGAGTTCGGATGAGAAAGTTATGGCCCTCGAAAGATTGGACAAGGAAGGAATAAATTTCACAACAGTGGAGGTGGGGGGTGCGCGCGCCTCAAACAAGGGGATGCGCGCGCCTCCTGAAATCAGTCACAAATAGAAGATTTAAAATGGAAAGGGTGCGCGCGCCTCCAAGAAAATGATGCGTGCGCCTCCATCCGACAGTGGGAAATTCAAGATTGGAGGAGAGGAGGGTGCGCGCGCCTCATACGCAGGGGATGCGCGCGCCTCCAAGTAAGAACAGCAAACCCAGAACTTCTTCCTGGGTTCTTCAATCCGAAATTAACACAAAAACACCATTTTCATACCCAAACTCAAATGCCCCAAGAATAACACTTCTAGATAGCAATACCAAGGTACCCTAGCAACTTATAAACCTAAAATGGCTCATAAAACCACATCTAGAACACCCAATCAAAGAGGTGATTCAAACACCCAAATTACACAACAAAAATGGATAATTTGCAAATAAGTTCCAAATCAAACAAAGAAGACATATATATCAACTAGAGCACCAAGGGAGTTAAAGATGAACATTTTTAATATGAATGGGGGGGAAAGTAACTTACTCGGATTTTCTCAAAGGTGACGGAACTCGAATATTTTTAGTTCCCCACGATCCTATCGACGATCTAAACACATTTCATTCAATGAGATTTAAGAAAAGTTGAGAGGAAGATAGATAAAATGAAGAGAGAAGGAAAAGGAAAACTTACCTCTTTTTCTTTTGAGGAGAGGGAGAGAAATGAGCTGGGAAAATTAGAAAGTGAGGGAGGAGGAGGAAGAAGAAGGAGGATATTAAAAGAAATGTTACACTTCAGCCCCTTCGCTTCTAACTAACGCAAATAAACCCCAAATAACCCTCTGTTCATTTCATTCCCCTATTTCACACTTAACACAATATCGCCCAAATAATGCTAGACACAACTTAATATTATAAGATATAAAATGCGCACATAAATAAATAATCGAATAATTAAATATAATAATTAATTAATGCTAGAATTTAGAGACGGGTTTTCGGGTCGTGACACCACTGATCTCTGGAGTTGATTAAACATATGACTCATATAAGATAACAAGTTATAAATCCATGTATTTTCATGCTAACAATATCGATGCACCCCTCGTAGAGATACTAAACGTGATGAATCCGTTATCAAGAAATGTCTCAAGCTAAAGCTTCTACTCCTGTAACTCAACCGATGTTATAAGCATATTGGACTAGATATCAACACTGCAACACTGCACCATAACAACTCAAGATAACCCAAGCTTCTCATCAAGTAACATATACTACTCAATAGAAAATCTATCTGAGATTTCTCAAAGAAATGGTACATTCTCAATTTTAGATGCAAACACTCTGCTGCTAACCCTCTAAACCAAATACCAGGCACAACCTTGTGATAAAAAAAATTTCAGACTTTAATGCATAAATAGCATGAATGCTAAACACATATATCTACCAAGCTTAATTAAAGCACACTAGCATATAAAACTCCACCACAATAGTATCAAAATCTTGCTATAGCAAAATAACTAAACCAGCAAGTAAAACATGCTCACAAATTTGCACATCACAAGTGCGCAACACTCTATCAATCACCAAACACTCCCCCTTAGGATAGACACCTCTAACACCTAAGGTAGAGACTCAGGAGACACATGTAATCGAGAAGCAAAATGCACAGACATATAAGAATGCGAAGAGCCAGGGTCTATAAGTGTATGTGTCTCAAACTAGACACAGAAATTATACCTCCAATCACATTAGAAGGATCTGAAATCTGTTGTTGATTGATGGCAGAAATACTACCTTGCACCTTAACCTTCCCTGAAGCATCCCTCTTTTGGACCTGAGAAGACCCAACTGCACTTCCTGATGCCTGTACCCTAAATCTAGGGCAATCCTTCTGAAAATGACCCAACTGACCACAATTCATACATTTACCTTGCTTCTTCCAACATCTTTCTTCTAAATGCCCTTCCTTCCGACAATAGCTACATACTCGTTTGCCTTGTGTTCTTCTATTCTGTGGCCCTTGAAAAGATTCCTTAGCTTGCGAAGATGTCCCTAGGTATTCTTTACTATCACCACGTTGGGGTTGTCGTTTTAACTGTCCTCCTCGTTTTGTCACATCTGAGGCTTCAATCTTGCTTTTATGCTCAACTATATCGTCAATTGTTTTCATTACGGTTTCAAACATACCTTGGAACATTGTTCGAACCTCTTCTCTAGCATTACCCAGCCCTGAAGGCCCCGACTGATCACCCTCTGTTCCAACCATCTTCAGTGATTACCTGCATAAAACACTCAACGTTACTCACTCTCTACCCAACTACCCTCCTAGGCCACTTAGTCATTCTAGACCATCTACAACCTAGCTCTGATACCAACTGTCGCGCCCCAGACCCGTGGTCCTACTTGGCCCCACGCTCGGGACACGATCGGAAGACGTCATAAAACATTTTAGGAAAATTTTTCGAAATGTACTTTCATAAAAGTTTAACATAACCAACACATGAAGTTCAAAGACTTTCAAACAACTTTCATAAAACCAACTTTTTCCAAAATACAAGTTTTAAAGGATGAAGAAGTAACGGATACTCCACCCCAAAAGGTTATACATTATTTAATGTAGCCTTTACAAAACTCATATCCCAAACTCTTACCACCACGACGTCCTCCCGTGCAAGATCCTATTCCCTGGACTCACCTTTATCTAAAACAGTAAACAAATAAAGGGTGAGAATAAATCTCAGTAAGCTACTAAAATGCAACTACGTTACATGCTGATATGATAATCATAAAGAAACAATATAAACAAATAATCATATAGCATATAGCACATAACATGAGAGGCTCCCTATCGCCAACCGTCCCATACCGGTTGGAAATAACGACCAACTCATCATACAACACATAAGGTGGAAATAAACACTCATACGTGGATACTTTGAGCCAAGGTTCTCGAAACAACATAACCATCTGAGAATACCAGTTGAGTAGCATAATTAGCTGAAGCCGGGATCCCGAAAACCAAACCATAACCATAAGGACCAAAGTTCTCGAATCAAACATAACCATCAGAGAGGTATCAACTGAGCAGCACCAAAGGGCTGAAATGGGTTCATGAACCAAACAATAACAACAACAACAAGAGGGGAAAATGACACCAAGTCATAACCCAAAGTGCCCAACCTTTGGCCTAAGGAAGGGGGTTAAAAATGGGAAACCAATAATAGAAGCCTTACAATGAACTTGGCTCATGTGCCATTGTAATCCCTGCCACTGCCCGATATCATAAACAATGGGAAACCAATGATAGAAGCCTTACAATGATGTAATCCCTACTACTGTCCCGACACCACAACAAGAAGTACCAGCTGGACTTCACACTAGATCACAGTAATGAATACTTGCTTAAACAACAACCAGGGCATGATTCCAAAGTAGGGAACCAAGCCAACACATCACAAAGATGAACCAATCCAAACCACATCAAAAGATGTTCAACAATATCCACTTAACATTCAATCGAATTCCACAACACTCATGTTCACAAAGGAACCATTTTAAACACAAGAGTGTTCCACAACAATCCTCTAGGTACCCTAGGATATCACCTAAGACCTAGACCAAAATTGAACATTTAATCAATTAAATTTGAACAATTTAACCTTCCAGATTGGACTGTGCGGCCGCCCAACTAGCCCTGTTCCAAGAACAAAATCTTTCAGATAAGAGTGTGGCCGCACGCCCTATTTGGGCGGCCGCCCACACCACTCGACAGGCCAAAACTTTAATAAATTATACTCCTTTTGTTTCACCGTCCCAAAAGTACAACACTTAACGTTTATAACTTTACTAAGACTACAAAATCAGTCTCAAAACAACTTTAATACTACTTTAAGCCCAACCAAACCAATATACTAAATAGTCCCTTTGTCCCAAAAATTACAAGTATAACAACTATCACCCAAATCGCAAAATAACAATTACAAGTGTCAATTATAAATATAATTTTTCTAATATACTAATATACTCATTTAAGGATACTTTCATTCATTTCCCCGTCCCAAGAATAATAGTATAATTTTTATAATATACTTATTTAACATTTAACTCAAGTTAATATTTTACCGTCCCACAAGTTGGAGTATACTTTCAAACACTTATACTAACATTCTCAGGATATAAACATATTCCATATATACCCTTGCATACAAACCAAGTCACTTACCCAGTATAATTATACTCCCTTTGTCCCAAATAAACAAGTATCACAAATACATTATTTTCACAATAATTTCACCACATATCACACATATAGCAAATATATGACCATTTTACTATTTAAGGGGAATTAGTAACTTACCTATTTCCGGAAAAAGTATCGCAGAAATATGTTTTGTTCGGGTAGAAATGACCTACTCAACGCCCTGATCATTTTTATATAATTAGTTTTTAAAATGGGTAAGTAAATAAAAAGAATTAAATCGAAATGAGTTGAACTTACCTATTTCTTTCATGGATACAGAGAGAGATGAAGTTTTGGGAATTATGTATGTACACGCAGAAAGGGAGATAAGGATGGATTTATATGGAAGATTTTTACCCATTTTACAAATTGGTCACCCAACTTCCAATTTTAACACTTTAGCCCCTAAACTTTAAAGTTACACTTTGGACCCTAAAGTTTTAACTTACTCATTTATTCCTTCTAACAAAATTTCTACTAACACTTTAACTACCACATATGCTCAAATAATATATGCAAGTCATGAAAATATTTTCTAACACATAAAATGCACATATAATCTCAAATTAAAATCTCCAAAATATAAAATAAATTGGGACGAGTTTTGGGGTCGTTACAATCCCCACCAATAACCAAGTCATCAACATAGACAAGAACGTGTATCTCAGCAGCGGAAGTCTTTTAGGAGAACAAAGAATAGTCAGAACATGACTGAACAAATCCATACCCCTTCAATGTCATAGAAAGTTTTGCAAACCAACAACGAGGAGCTTGCCGAAGACCATATAATGATTTTTTAAGTTTACAAACCTTCCCAGAAGATGAATCCGGATGTCCCAAGGGCACCTTCATATACACATCTTCATTAAGATCACCGTGTAGAAGGGAATTGTGAATATCCATTTGATGAAGTTCCCATCCCTTAATCGCAGCAATGCTAAGAAAAACTCGTACCGTAACCATTTTGATGGTGGGTGCAATGGTTTCCTTGAAATAAACACCTTCAACTTGTCTATTTCCCAAGATCACCAACCGAGCTTTACAACGCTCAATTGTCCCATCAGCATTGTACTTTATTTTATAGACCCATTTGTTACCAATCACCTTCTTATCAAGAGGAGCATCCACCAATTCCCATGTTCCATTCTGATCAAGAGCATTAAGCTCTTTAGACATAGCCTCGTGCCATTGAGGGAGCTTAATCACCTTACTAAAATGTTTTGGCTCAACACCTGAGTCAATAGCAGCCAAAAAACAACGATGTTCAGACGAGAATTTAGTGCAATTGACAAAATGTGATAAAGGATAACGAGTACCTAAAGATTTGGATTGAGGAGATGGACGGGATGGGGGTGTAGCTTAAGTGATATGCGCCTGTGAGTGTCCCAACTCATATTCAGAAGTTGGATATCTGGTAGAAGGAACCTTAACTCTTTGACCACGTCCCAAATTTTCTGGCTCAATCATACGGCAGGCTGTTCAACTTGTTCAGACAACTGTGCAGGAACCTGTTCTGTCAACTGGCCAGTCACCTAGTCAGTCAGTTGGTCGAAAGCTGTGTCAGGAACTTCATCGGCGGCTGGTATCTGCTCTGCCACCTGTTCGGACACCTGTGCAGTGGGTTGTCCAGTAAACTCCCCAGTCACATGTACATCATCTTCATAATCCTCCATATTATTGGAAGAACAAAGAAAAATATCAGAATCCGTGTATGCTCCATCGTGGTCAGCCTGACCGTGAGCAAAAGGGAACTCCATTTCCACAAAAATAACATCCCGAGAAATGAGCAACTTATTTTCATCAAGATCATACACATACCATCCTTTCTTTCCAAGAGGATACCCCAAGAACGCACATCGCCTACTTCGACTTGCAAACTTATCATTATCACGCCGGGAATAATGTACATAACATAAAGACCCAAACACCCGAATTTGTGAGTAAGAAGGAGGCTTCCCAAAACTAATTTCATAAGGAGTTTTCCCGTTTAAAAATTTTGAGGGTGTTCGATTAATCAAATGCCCAGCCGCCAATACACACTCCCCCCAAAATTTGACCGGTAATTTCGCTTGAAACATTAAAGCACGAGACACAGTTAAAATATGTCGATGCTTTTTTTCCACCCTTGCATTTTGTTGGGACGTACGAACACAAGTAGTGTGATGTTCAATTCCATGTTCAAGAAAATATTTTTCCAAACAAGTAAATTCAGTCCCATTATCACTCCGAATTTTCTTAACTCGTTTATTAAATTGCCGCTCTACCATGGGAAGATTTTTTTTCAAAATTTGGGAAACATCACCCTTGGACTTGACCAAATAAACCCACACCGCACGGGAACAATCATCCACAATAGTTAAAAATAAACAGCACCACACAAAGCAGGTTTTCGATAGTCACCCCAGATATCACAATGGATTAAATCAAAGATTTCATTAGAATTACATTCACTAAGTTAAAACTTGTCCCTACTTTTCTTAGCCTTGCAACAAATCTCACAAGCGTCTTTATTAATACTACTATAACTAATGAAAGGTAACAAACCCACTATTTTTCTTGACAGATGGCCGAGTCGCTGATGCCACAACTGAAAACTGCCAGATTCTCTAACGTTTCACACTTGCGTTGTCGGTGACCTCCTCAAGTAGTACAACCCCCCATCCAGTTCACCTGCTCCATTCAAAATCTTTGAGACCCGGTCCTGTACAACACATTGCTTGTCAGAAAAATGCACCAAATAATTAGAATCTTGAAGCAATTGAGAGACAGATAAGAGATTGCAGTTAAAAGTTGGGGCATATAGAACATTTTTTAAAACAAGATTCATGGCAATCTCAACGTTGCCTTCTTTCGTGGCTTTCATGTATCTCCCATTAGGCAAACCAATGTGATTCACCTTAATATCATGAACATGACTGAGCAAAGAGATGTCCCATGTTATATGTCGGTTGGCTCCACTATCTGTAAGGATCCCGTCCTCGGGGGACGAAACACGCGAGGTTCGCACGAGGACAAAATGCCAAACACGGGAACCGGTCAAATTTAACGGAGTCGCCACATTTTGTTAATTTTAAACCCAACAAAATGACAAAGGTTTGAGTTCAAAGGTTCGGAGGTCAGGTTACAACTTGGGAGGAGTTTTACGTCTTCTCAAGTTGCCTCGGACAAAGCCGAGTCTCCCTAAGTTAGTTAAAATGTGCATATGTGTGTGTGTGTATTTAACGGAAAACATTTTGTTATTGATTTTATTTGAGAAACTCAGCTGAAAAGGGGGTCTTGAGTGATAAGATAAAGGTCAGAGGGCAAAATAGACAATTTTTCCCTTCTACCTAAAGTAGCCGTACGGCTGGAGGAGGCGATCCTGGGGTTTTACAGTTTGCTCATGAACAGTCCAGTTCAGAACAGAAACAGGGTATTCTGTCTGAAGCTGGACAAACTGTTTGTGATCCCAGTTTGCAAGAAATCATTTTACAAGTTTTATAACATCATTCCTATGCTAAATGATCATCACTTGGTCCCCAAAGACAAGTATTTGGGTGTGATCATGGGCAATCATAGGAGAAAATCAAGAGAGTTGATGAATGTCCCCTTTGGACCAAAGTTGGTCATTTGGTGAATAAAGATTGGAACTTTATCACCAGGATGACATCTTATGACTTAAAATCCTTCCAAGAGTCAAAATAACACATAAAGATTGGATCTTTATGACCCAAAAGTGGGATTTTGAGGCTAAATCAAACAGGAAAATGATGGACACTAAGGTTCCATCATCCTCATGATTATCATGGCCAAACAAGCACAACATTTAAATAAATAAAGAATATAAATGACAATCAACAAGTCTATGAGTGTCTAGGTTTAGTACCTCTTCCATACAAGGTATGGAGGGCACCTTTGAACTTCTCATAGCTTGGACAAGATAGTAATGTAATAGATAGATATATATAGTGCTTGATAATGGACAAGTCTTGCAAGAAACAAAAGGTGCTTGAAATGGACAAGTCTTTGCATGAATGAATAGTAAATACATGTATAACCAAGATACAAGAAAGAAAATAGGAGTAAGATGAAGAGAAAGGAGGGGGGAGGTGGCTTTACCTATGATGGTTAAGGCCAATCTTCCTTTCTTCTCTCCTTTTTTGTATGTGATCACTCTCACTCTTTCTCTGTGGCAATTCCAGCAGAGTGACCTTTCTAATGTGTATTTCTCCCCCCCTAAAATGATCAGTAAGGGGTTCTATTTATAGGGACTGAGGGAGCCCAAACTAGCCGTACGGCTAGGCCCCTCTAGTTCCCAAATCATCCGTATGGCTCAGCCTGGCGAGCTTCTGGATTTTTCTGATTTTATACAAGAGTAGTCCTGGAATTTATAGTTTATCCTAGGGAGGTCCTGGCCTATCAGCTTATCCCTGAAACGGTGCTAAGGCTACCTCTAAGATAGGTCGGTTTCAGATTGGGGTACTTACAGAGCCCCTCGGCAACGTCGCATCGAAGGAGCGGGGTTGTCGATAAAAATAAGCATCCCAATCTGACGGGACAACGGCTTTAACCAATTTTGGTTGCATGGCTGGTCCTAGTAGTGTAGGATTCCTACGTATCCCGTTCACGAGGAATCAAGCCTAACGTAGTTTGGGGTGAGAGATTTAAGGCTACTCAAACCTATAGACGACCGTCGAGGTCGGGTGGGAAACTCGAGCATGACACTCATTCGGTCAGAGGCGAAGGTTCGGGCATGACACTCATTCGGTCAGAGGCGAAGGCATTTGGGCATGACACCAAGGGGTCAGAGGCTAAGGCATTTGGGCATGACACCAAGGGGTCAGAGGCTAAGGCATTTGGGCATGACACCAAGGGGTCAGAGGCTAAGGCATTTGGGCGTGACACCAAGGGGTCAGAGGCTAAGGCATTTGGGCATGACACCAAGGGGTCAGAGGCGAGACATTTGGGCATGACACCAAGGGGTCAGAGGCTAAGGCATTTGGGCATGACACCAAGGGGTCAGTGTTGGGTTTTATGCAAACATGCGCAGCGGAATGAAACCCAAAAGCCTAGATCCGATCACGATGATTAAATTAATATGGAGATGAATTTAGAACACTAACCGTGACGGAGCTTTAAAATTCTGAGATCTTCAATCTTCGTTCTTCGCGCTTCTTCGAATCACGAACGTAGGAACGACCGCAAAACTTGGATCACGAACTTTGAAGGAGTTGATGCCAACGCCCTCTATGTTTATCCACACGCGAACGAATTTCAAGAACGATTCTTGAACCGGATTGCTAGACCCAATAGAAACTCTTTCTATTTTGAAGGCTATATAGAAAATCAATGTTCTTGTTCTTGAGGAAGAAGAAGTACTTGTTTTTCTCTCTCTCGGAGGCTATCTAATTGATATGGAATCAATACATACTGATTAGGTCGTTGTTAGAGGTTTATATACTTATTAGTCCTAAACCGTTTAGGAGAAATAGGTTAAAACCCATCACAACACGAAATCAGTTTTTGGGCCCGAACAGGGCCTGCTCGGCCGAGTCCTTTAAGGTGCTCGGCCGAGCACCTTTGCTCCAGAAAATCTGACCTTCTGATTTCCATGCTCGGCCGAGTCATATGAGGTGCTCGGCCGAGCACCACCAGAATTCCGATTTTAGCCTTTTGAACATTCGTCCTTTTGTGTGTGACCCCATAGGATTATATTAAGTTGGCAATGAGCCCAAACACATTTGTGCTCATAAATCATGAGCGGACTCTAGCAAGCCATCATGACTACCCAATTAATATAACTTGTATAAGTTCGTGAATCCTTTATAGAACATATTACAATCTCTTTGTTTCACGATGTCTATTGAACGTAAGCCATGGTCAATGGTCAACTTACAGTGTTCAATGCTTTCTCGATCCAGAATGTATTGATAGTACAAATCTTATTTGAGCACGGCCATGCATTTCATCAACACCATTCTTCGAGTGGCCAAAGCTTGACATCTCTCTCTTACGAGGAACAAATCCCTTCTTGATTTATTACCTTTCCCTACATGAATCCGATTACGCCAATCACATTCTTTATAGCTACCCGATTAGGGGTAACGTTTGAATATGTCAAACGTAATGTTCATCGAGTGGAAGACTGTGATAATCTCAGGTCTAAAGATTCCAGTAATATAACTATATGAGACTTAATTATGACATTGTGACCATGACATAAATCTCATATGGGTCTGTCCAGTATTTGGTCTCCAACAAATACCCATAAGTTTAATTGTATCCCATACACCATAATCATCATATGATTATCCATTAAACTTATACTAACAATTAATCATAATTATCAGGGACGGGGATTATTATAATAAACATGCAAAGGATATAATAATCAAACATTCAATATCATTAATATTAATAACATTAGTCGTTTTACAAAACGTGCCTAGAGCATACAACACCAACAATATCCCACTTGCACTAGGCCTAATTAATGTATCGAATACCCATAGACCTAACATGACCATCATGCTTTGCTTGTGGAAGACCCTTTGTCAATGGGTCGGCAATGTTATCATCAGTTGGTACTCTGCATATATTCACGTCACCTCTGTTAATGATTTCTCGAATGGCATGGTAACGCCTAAGTATGTGTTTGGACTTCTGATGGTTTCTTGGTTCCCTTGCTTGAGCAATAGCACCATTATTATCACAATAAAGGTCTATTGGATCAGCAATGCTAGGAACTACCTCTAGTTCAGTTATGAACTTCTTAATCCAAACAGCTTCTTTAGCAGCATCGGATGCAGCAATATACTCAGCTTCCGTTGTAGAATCAGCGACAGTACTTTGCTTAGAACTCTTCCAGCTAACAGCACCTCCATTAAGCACAAATACAAATCCAGATTGCGATCTAAAATCATCCTTGTCGGTTTGGAAGCTTGCATCTGTGTAACCACTTACAAAAGATCACCTTCCACACCTCCATACACCAAGAACGAATCTTTAGTCCTTCGCAAGTACTTAAGAATCGTCTTGACTGCAATCCAATGATTTTCACCAGGATTTGATTGATATCTACTCGTCATGCTCAAAGCATACGAGACATCGGGTCTAGTACATATCATGGCATACATGATTGATCCAATTGCGGAAGCATATGGAATCCCAATCATTCTCTTATGCTCATCAGTTGTCTTAGGACACTGATTCTTGCTTAGAGTTATGCCATGTCCACTGGCAAATTTCCTCTCTTAGAGTTTTCCATGCAGAATCTCTTAAGAACTTTGTCATATATGTATCTTGACTTAAACCAATCAATTTCTTGGATCTATCACGATAGATCCTAATGCCAAGGATATAAGCGGCTTCTCCCATATCTTTCATAGAGAAACATTTTCCTAACCAAGTCTTTACAGACTGCAGTGCGGGAAGTCGTTTCCTATGATCAATATGTCATCAACATATAGTACCAGAAATAATACTACGCTCCCACTAATCTTCTTGTAAACGCAAGGTTCATCTTCGTTCTTGATGAAGCCAAACTCTTTGACCGATTCATCAAATCGAAGATTCCAACTCCTAGAGGCTTGCTTCAATCCATAAATGGATCGTTGCAATTTGCATACTTTGTTAGAATTTTCTGGAATTACAAAACCTTCAGGTTGTGTCATGTAAACATCCTCAAGTAAGTTCCCGTTAAGGAACGCTGTTTTGACATCCATTTGCCATATCTCATAGTCAAAATATGCGGCTATGGCAAGTAAAATTCTTATAGACTTGATCATTGCTACGGGCGAAAAGGTTTCATCATAGTCGATTCCATGAATCTGCCTATAGCCTTTCGCTACAAGTCTAGCTTTATAAGTATGCACCTTTCCATCCATGTCAGTTTTCTTTTTGAAAACCCATTTGCATCCTATGGTTTTTACACCTTCGGGCGCATCAATCAAGTTCCAAACTTGATTATCATACATGGATTTAATTTCAGATTCCATGGCTCCAAGCCATTTATCTGAATCAGGAGCGGACATCGCTTCTTGGTAGGAAGTAGGTTCGTCATCAACTATGACTTCTACTTCATTTCTATCTGTCATGAGAAATCCATATCTCTCAGGTTCAGATCGCACCCTACCAGTTCTGCGAGGAACTTGAGTATTCTGAATAGGTTCCACATTACTTTGTGAAACTTGTTCAGATCCAACATTTTTTTCCATGTAATTTTCGGGTTCTCGAATTTCTTCGAGATTAATTTTACTCCCACTAATTCCTTTAGAGAGAAACTCTTTCTAAAAAGGTACCATGACGGGCAACAAACACTTTGTTTTCCATGCGGTTGTAAAAGTAATAACCCTTAGTTTCCTTAGGGTAACCAACGAAAATACATTTATCAGATTTAGGTGTGAGTTTGTCAGATATGAGCTTCTTAACAAATGCTTCACAACCCCAAATCTTCATGAAAGACAAACTAGGTTTTCTTCCAGTCCACATCTCATGTGGAGTCTTTGGAACAGATTTTGTTGGAACATTATTTAGTTTAGTGCAGCAGTTTCTAGTGCATGTCCCCAAAGGTTAAAGGAAGATCAACTTGACTCATCATGGAGCGGACCATATCCAATAAAGTCCTATTTCTCCGTTCGGACACACCATTCCATTGTGGTGTCCCAGGTGGAGTTAATTGTGAAACAATTCCACAATCTTTCAGATGATTGTCAAATTCTTGGCTTAAATATTCTCCACCACGATCTGATCGAAGTGCTTTAATAGTTTTGCCAAGTTGATTTTGTACTTCATTTTGAAATATTCTAAATATCTCAAAAGATTCACTTTTATGTTTCATTAAGTAGACATAGCCATATCTACTAAAATCATCAGTAAAAGTTATGAAGTATTGATATCCTTCCCCTAGCATTGCAACTCATTGGTCCACACACATCAGTATGTATGAGGGCCAATAAGTCATTAGCCCTTTCACTACTCTTAGTAAAAGGTGCCTTAGTCATCTTTCCAAGTAAACATGACTCACAAGTTTCATATGATTCAAAATCATGTGAATCTAGAAGTCCGTCCCCATGGAGTTTTGAGATACGCTTCTCATTAATATGACCAAGACGGCAATGCCACAAATAAGTATGATTTACATCATTAGGTTTTGGATTTCTTATTACATTATAAACATTCTCATTATTCCCATTTTCAACATCAAGAACATAAAGGCCATTAAATGAACATGCAGTACAATAAAGCATATTATTTAAATAAATAGAAAACTTCTTATTTTCAATAAGAAACTTAAACCTTCATTATCCAAACAAGAAATTGAAATAATATTTCTACTTAAATCCGGAACGTAATAACAATTGTTCAAACAAGAATTAATCCGCTAGGTAAAATGACATCATATGTTCCTACGGCTAATGCAGCAACTCTTGCTCCATTTCCCACGCGTAGGTCCACTTCGCCATCTTTAAGTAGCCTTCTATTCCTTAGTCCCTGCACATTTAAACAAATGTGAGATCCACATCCAGTATCTAATACCCAGGAGCTAGAAGTAGAAAGTAGAATATCTATAACATAGATACCTGAAGTAGATGCAGTCCCCCCGCTCTTCTTCTTCTTTAACTCTTCCTTGTAAACCTTGCAATTTCGTTTCCAATGTCCAATCTCATTGCAGTGGAAACAAATTGCATCCTTTTGGGAAGCAGGTTTAGCCACATTAGCTTTGGCAACAATTGCCTTGCTAATCTTGGTTTGACAACTTTTGCCTTACCCTTTCCTTTGCCTTTTGGCCCTTTCCTTCCTTAGACACAATGAGTACAGGAGCGGTCTCTTTACCGATTTTCTTTTCTGCCTGCTTAAGCATCCCATGCAATTCAGACATAGTCTTATCCATCCCTTGCATATTAAAGTTCATGACGAACTGATTATAGCTTTTGGGCAATGAATTAAGAATAAAATCGGTAGCCAACTCAATCTCAATTGGATGGCCAAGCCTCTCTAGTTTCTCAAAGTAAGCCTTCATTTTCAAAACATGAGGGCTCACAGACTGTCCTTCGCTCATCTTGCATGAGACTAGGGCAGCTATGGTGTCGAACCTCTCTTGCCTTGCTTGTTCTTGGAACATATCTTTCAATGTAGCAGCAAGGTCAAATGCTTCCAAGTGTTCAAGAATCTTCTGAAGTTCTGAACACATGGCCGCAAGCATAAGACAACCCACCTCACGAGAATCATTCACATGTTTCTTGTAGGCGTTTCTCTCATCCTTGGGTGCATTAGAAGCAGGTTCTTCTTCAGGAACGGGCTCATCAAGAATATAGAGCTTATCCTCATGCTTTAGAACAATTCTAAGGCTACAGATCCAATCCGTATAGTTAGCTCCATCTTCTTGAAGTTTCTCCTTCTCAAGGATAGATCGCAGTGATAAATTTGTATTCTGAGCCATTATCTACAATTATGCAAACATATAATTAAATATGAGTACCAACTTAATTTAAAGATATTAAATTAATAGTATTTTACAAATACTCCCACTAAATTATATAACCTTCATATACATCCAATGTATAATATAATTTGAATGGGCTAAGATCCATATTTCACTTAACTTTGAGTCGGCTAGGGCACGACTGCTCAAAATAAGTTATTTAGGTAGACAACTCCTTGTCAATCATATCGTATATGACTCTTAGATCTTTTATGAGATTTTTAGATATCGTATATCTAACATGTTTTAATCTCATCTGTGCCTTAGGCCCAAAACTGTTTTGATAGCCTAATTAAGTTAAACCATTTTAAACGTATAGGAATCACTGTTTCCTCATCTTGCTCATAAATGGATAGAATCAATGCACCTACGCTAGGGCGTAACCCACACAAAACTACCCACGTACTCACAAGTGTTTTAATCATGGATTGACACGGAACTTAAATTTTTAAAGAAGGTTCATGACACATAGCATGGTCAATGTTTATAGTCACATAATATAAACACATAAAGCAACGGTTAATAATTTAACTAATCTCATTAATTAAATTAAGATTTCATGTGATTGATTTATGGAGATAAATTCTTTAACACATTATTGAGAGCACGATTGTACGGTCGAAACCTAAGCCAGAAGGCATCCACAATCCCGTACCAAATTTAGAAACTAGAAGGAACAACTATGTAAGGTCGAAACTAAGCCAATAGGCATCCACAATCCCTTACATAAAGTAACTCGATTCTAAATTCTTTTGTCCCATCAATTCATTACTTTGACCTTGACATCTGTTTTCAGGAAACACGGTTTCTCAAACCAGCCATCTGACAAACAAATTCAATCCAAAGTGATTTTAAACAAGCCATTTAATTTCAGGAAACACGGTTTCTTAAACCAGCCATCTGAAAAACAAATTCTGTCCAAAATCAACCTGCTCGGCCGAGTCCTTTGAGGTGCTCGGCCGAGCGCCTCTGTGTTCCAGAAAACCCTTTGCTTCTGACGACTCTGCTCGGCCGAGTCTTATAGACTGCTCGGCCGAGCACCACGAACAGAACAGTTTTTCTTGTCGAATTTTAATTCTAAGATTGCTTTCCCGATTCATTTAGGATTTGGTGTTCATAATGATCATATCATCATGTTCATCAAAACCTTGAATAAACGATTTATTCATGAATCAAAGATCATCAACAAATCAATCCAATTAATTTTTGATAATCTAAAGGAACATAATAATCAAATTATTATTGCAATCGTAGATCCCACATAACGTATTTAAACGGTGCGATTTTATGATTTCAATATATCTCATATACAAACATAAAACTCAGATCACATAAAACATCTTGAATCCAAATTCACATAGCATGCCAAACATATAATCCAATTATATCATTAACATGTTATTATTAAAATAATCATGATGAACGGGGCTCTGATACCACTGTTGGGTTTTATGCAAACATGCGCAGCGGAATGAAACCCAAAAGCCTAGATCCGATCACGATGATTAAATTAATATGGAGATGAATTTAGAACACTAACCGTGACGGAGCTTTAAAATTCTGAGATCTTCAATCTTCGTTTTCGCGCTTCTTCGAATCACGAACGTAGGAACGACCGCAAAACTTGGATCACGAACTTTGAAGGAGTTGATGCCAACGCCCTCTATGTTTATCCACACGCGAACGAATTTCAAGAACAATTCTTGAACCGGATTGCTAGACCCAATAAAACTCTTTCTATTTTGAAGGCTATATAGAAAATCAATGTTCTTGTTCTTGAGGAAGAAGAAGAACTTGTTTTTCTCTCTCTCGGAGGCTATCTAATTGATATGGAATCAATACATACTGATTAGGTCGTTGTTAGAGGTTTATATACTTATTAGTCCTAAACCGTTTAGGAGAAATAGGTTAAAACCCGTCACAACACGAAATCAGTTTTTGGGCCCGAACAGGGCCTGCTCGGCCGAGTCCTTTAAGGTGCTCGGCCGAGCACCTTTGCTCCAGAAAATCTGACCTTCTGATTTCCCATGCTCGGCCGAGTCATATGAGGTGCTCGGCCGAGCACCACCAGAATTCTGATTTTAGCCTTTTGAACAATTCGTCCTTTTGTGTGTGACCCCATAGGATTATATTAAGTTGGCAATGAGCCCAAACACATTTGTGCTCATAAATCATGAGCGGACTCTAGCAAGCCATCATGACTACCCAATTAATATAACTTGTATAAGTTCGTGAATCCTTTATAGAACATATTACAATCTCTTTGTTTCACGATGTCTATTGAACGTAAGCCATGGTCAATGGTCAACTTACAGTGTTCAATGCTTTCTCGATCCAGAATGTATTGATAGTACAAATCTTATTTGAGCACGGCCATGCATTTCATCAACACCATTCTTCGAGTGGCCAAAGCTTGACATCTCTCTCTTACGAGGAACAAATCCCTTCTTGATTTATTACCTTTCCCTACATGAATCCGATTACGCCAATCACATTCTTTATAGCTACCCGATTAGGGGTAACGTTTGAATATGTCAAACGTAATGTTCATCGAGTGGAAGACTGTGATAATCTCAGGTCTAAAGATTCCAGTAATATAACTATATGAGACTT
The DNA here is from genome assembly GCA_026119855.1 of Campanula takesimana. Classification (NCBI taxonomy): domain Eukaryota; kingdom Viridiplantae; phylum Streptophyta; class Magnoliopsida; order Asterales; family Campanulaceae; genus Campanula; species Campanula takesimana. The sequence continues at coordinate 4,161 of JAOWBW010002874.1, read as the reverse complement.
AATTATGACATTGTGACCATGACATAAATCTCATATGGGTCTGTCCAGTATTGGTCTCCAACAAATACCCATAAGTTTAATTGTATCCCATACACCATAATCATCATATGATTATCCATTAAACTTATACTAACAATTAATCATAATTATCAGGGACGGGGATTATTATAATAAACTATGCAAAGGATATAATAATCAAACATTCAATATCATTAATATTAATAACATTAGTCGTTTTACAAAACGTGCCTAGAGCATACAACACCAACAATATCCCACTTGCACTAGGCCTAATTAATGTATCGAATACCCATAGACCTAACATGACCATCATGCTTTGCTTGTGGAAGACCCTTGTCAATGGGTCGGCAATGTTATCATCAGTTGGTACTCTGCATATATTCACGTCACCTCTGTTAATGATTTCTCGAATGACATGGTAACGCCTAAGTATGTGTTTGGACTTCTGATGGTTTCTTGGTTCCCTTGCTTGAGCAATAGCACCATTATTATCACAATAAAGGTCTATTGGATCAGCAATGCTAGGAACTACCTCTAGTTCAGTTATGAACTTCTTGATCCAAACAGCTTCTTTAGCAGGCATCGGATGCAGCAATATACTCAGCTTCCGTTGTAGAATCAGCGACAGTACTTTGCTTAGAACTCTTCCAGCTAACAGCACCTCCATTAAGCACAAATACAAATCCAGATTGGCGATCTAAATCATCCTTGTCGGTTTGGAAGCTTGCATCTGTGTAACCACTTACAACAAGATCACCTTCCACACCTCCATACACCAAGAACGAATCTTTAGTCCTTCGCAAGTACTTAAGAATCGTCTTGACTGCAATCCAATGATTTTCACCAGGATTTGATTGATATCTACTCGTCATGCTCAAAGCATACGAGACATCGGGTCTAGTACATATCATGGCATACATGATTGATCCAATTGCGGAAGCATATGGAATCCCAATCATTCTCTTATGCTCATCAGTTGTCTTAGGACACTGATTCTTGCTTAGAGTTATGCCATGTCCCACTGGCAAATTTCCTCTCTTAGAGTTTTCCATGCAGAATCTCTTAAGAACTTTGTCAATATATGTATCTTGACTTAAACCAATCAATTTCTTAGATCTATCACGATAGATCCTAATGCCAAGGATATAAGCGGCTTCTCCCATATCTTTCATAGAGAAACATTTTCCTAACCAAGTCTTTACAGACTGCAGTGCGGGAATGTCGTTTCCTATGATCAATATGTCATCAACATATAGTACCAGAAATAATACTACGCTCCCACTAATCTTCTTGTAAACGCAAGGTTCATCTTCGTTCTTGATGAAGCCAAACTCTTTGACCGATTCATCAAATCGAAGATTCCAACTCCTAGAGGCTTGCTTCAATCCATAAATGGATCGTTGCAATTTGCATACTTTGTTAGAATTTTCCTGGAATTACAAAACCTTCAGGTTGTGTCATGTAAACATCCTCAAGTAAGTTCCCGTTAAGGAACGCTGTTTTGACATCCATTTGCCATATCTCATAGTCAAAATATGCGGCTATGGCAAGTAAAATTCTTATAGACTTGATCATTGCTACGGGCGAAAAGGTTTCATCATAGTCGATTCCATGAATCTGCCTATAGCCTTTCGCTACAAGTCTAGCTTTATAAGTATGCACCTTTCCATCCATGTCAGTTTTCTTTTTGAAAACCCATTTGCATCCTATGGTTTTTACACCTTCGGGCGCATCAATCAAGTTCCAAACTTGATTATCATACATGGATTTAATTTCAGATTCCATGGCTCCAAGCCATTTATCTGAATCAGGAGCGGACATCGCTTCTTGGTAGGAAGTAGGTTCGTCATCACTATGACTTCTACTTCATTGCTATCTGTCATGAGAAATCCATATCTCTCAGTTCAGATCGCACCCTACCAGTTCTGCGAGAACTTGAGTATTCTGAATAGGTTCCACATTACTTTGTGAAACTTGTTCAGATCCAACATTTTGTTCCATGTAATTTTCGGGTTCTCGAATTTCTTCGAGATTAATTTTACTCCCACTAATTCCTTTAGAGAGAAACTCTTTCTCTAGAAAGGTACCATGACGGGCAACAAACACTTTGTTTTCTGTGCGGTTGTAAAAGTAATAACCCTTAGTTTCCTTAGGGTAACCAACGAAAATACATTTATCAGATTTAGGTGTGAGTTTGTCAGATATGAGCTTCTTAACAAATGCTTCACAACCCCAAATCTTCATGAAAGACAAACTAGGTTTTCTTCCAGTCCACATCTCATGTGGAGTCTTTGGAACAGATTTTGTTGGAACATTATTTAGTGTTAGTGCAGCAGTTTCTAGTGCATGTCCCCAAAAGGTTAAAGGAAGATCAACTTGACTCATCATGGAGCGGACCATATCCAATAAAGTCCTATTTCTCCGTTCGGACACACCATTCCATTGTGGTGTCCCAGGTGGAGTTAATTGTGAAACAATTCCACAATCTTTCAGATGATTGTCAAATTCTTGGCTTAAATATTCTCCACCACGATCTGATCGAAGTGCTTTAATAGTTTTGCCAAGTTGATTTTGTACTTCATTTTGAAATATTCTAAATATCTCAAAAGATTCACTTTTATGTTTCATTAAGTAGACATAGCCATATCTACTAAAATCATCAGTAAAAGTTATGAAGTATTGATATCCTCCCCTAGCATGCAACTCATTGGTCCACACACATCAGTATGTATGAGGGCCAATAAGTCATTAGCCCTTTCACTACTCTTAGTAAAAGGTGCCTTAGTCATCTTTCCAAGTAAACATGACTCACAAGTTTCATATGATTCAAAATCATGTGAATCTAGAAGTCCGTCCCCATGGAGTTTTGAGATACGCTTCTCATTAATATGACCAAGACGGCAATGCCACAAATAAGTATGATTTACATCATTAGGTTTGGATTTCTTATTTACATTATAAACATTCTCATTATTCCCATTTTCAACATCAAGAACATAAAGGCCATTAAATGAACATGCAGTACAATAAAGCATATTATTTAAATAAATAGAAAACTTCTTATTTTCAATAAGAAACTTAAAACCTTCATTATCCAAACAAGAAATTGAAATAATATTTCTACTTAAATCCGAAACGTAATAACAATTGTTCAAAACAAGAATTAATCCGCTAGGTAAAATGACATCATATGTTCCTACGGCTAATGCAGCAACTCTTGCTCCATTTCCCACGCGTAGGTCCACTTCGCCATCTTTAAGTAGCCTTCTATTCCTTAGTCCCTGCACATTTAACAAATGTGAGATCCACATCCAGTATCTAATACCCAGGAGCTAGAAGTAGAAAGTAGAATATCTATAACATAGATACCTGAAGTAGATGCAGTCCCACCGCTCTTCTTCTTCTTTAACTCTTCCTTGTAAACCTTGCAATTTCGTTTCCAATGTCCAATCTCATTGCAGTGGAAACAAATTGCATCCTTTTGGGAAGCAGGTTTAGCCACATTAGCTTTGGCAACAATTGCCTTGCTAATCTTGGGTTTGACAACTTTTGCCTTACCCTTTCCTTTGCCTTTTGGCCCTTTCCTTCCTTAGACACAATGAGTACAGGAGCGGTCCTCTTTACCGATTTCTTTTTCTGCCTGCTTAAGCATCCCATGCAATTCAGACATAGTCTTATCCATCCCTTGCATATTAAAGTTTCATGACGAACTGATTATAGCTTTTGGGCAATGAATTAAGAATAAAATCGGTAGCCAACTCAATCTCAATTGGATGGCCAAGCCTCTCTAGTTTCTCAAAGTAAGCCTTCATTTTCAAAACATGAGGGCTCACAGACTGTCCTTCGCTCATCTTGCATGAGACTAGGGCAGCTATGGTGTCGAACCTCTCTTGCCTTGCTTGTTCTTGGAACATATCTTTCAATGTAGCAGCAAGGTCAAATGCTTCCAAGTGTTCAAGAATCTTCTGAAGTTCTGAACACATGGCCGCAAGCATAGACAACCCACCTCACGAGAATCATTCACATGTTTCTTGTAGGCGTTTCTCTCATCCTTGGGTGCATTAGAAGCAGGTTCTTCTTCAGGAACGGGCTCATCAAGAATATAGAGCTTATCCTCATGCTTTAGAACAATTCTAAGGC
>JAOWBW010002873.1:0-49753 GCA_026119855.1 Campanula takesimana | reverse complement strand
GAATTTCACTAGAATGATCAGATAGACATCAATGTTTGGTCAAAGTTCATTTTTGTTGACCATAAAACAGTCAAATCGGACAAACTTCCGGGACAGAGGGAGTATCAAGATTGACTTCAGAAAAAGCCTCACCTCATGATCCTCTGATGCAGCATTGAACAAAGAGTCTGTCTTCTGGATATTACCAGAGGGTGAAAATATGCCTGTTAAAAATGAAGACAAATTTTTAAAATGGGTCTCACTGCCAGTTATATCAGGACGGTGTGCCCAGCCTACGCAGCAGTTCTTCTTCTGCTTCAGTTTTTTGGGCGGATTGGCGGAAGGTGTCGCATATTAGCCATTTACAACTTCAGCTAGCAAAATCAGCAGAGATACTTGAATAAGGATCTCCAATGATCCAACAGCCTTTTCACCCTGAGCAAACCAAGCACCAAACATAGCAACCAATTGTTGGACAGGTCCATTATCTTGATTTTCTTTTGATGTTGTTGGTCCACTGGAAGAAGATATATCATGATTTTACTTGTATTGATCTGTCCATCTCATTAAGTGTTTTTCTGCACGCTTTCCAGGAGTATCATCATCTTCATTCATATCATTACCATCATGTGGCCCTGATCTTTTCCTCACAGAGCTAACAGGAACATCATCACGTACTTCAGAGGAAGGCTTTTCCTCCTGTAAGAGTCAGCAATAAGTAACAGACATGAGCAACTTGAAGTAACATTAAATGTATTCGCGGTCCGGTGTCAAAATTTTGGATACGTAATAGATCATATGCAAATATAATAGGTGTAAAGGGGAAAATACCTTGACATTTAAAGGCTCCTTCTTCCACTCAACACTTCCATTAACAGGAGAGTCTTTAGGAGTTGTTCAGTCGGCCCTCCAACTTTCATCTCTCTCAGTGCTACAGCTAAACGATTCCGCCACTGCAGAAAAAGAAATGGCAAACAAATGAGAGAAACTCACAGTGAGAATACTATTGATGTTTCACAACTAAGTTGAAACAGTTAAAGATGTCAGGGAAGTTAATCATAGCAATATGCGAGAGAATAATAACATTCTAGTTTGAAAATAGAATTCTGATCTTGCAGTCATGCTGCAAAGAGAATGATTGTTAGACAGAAGCTTTTAGACTATTATTTTCCAACAAAGCAAACAAGAAATTGAAAGAATAACTAAAAAAAAAATGCACCAGATAGATTTAGCAAGCAACAAAACCATAATCTACAAGATACTAATGAGTGAAAAAATGGAAAATTCACCTAATGCCTGGAGGATTCTATGCGTCATACTGATGGCATATAAGACCAAGACAATTATTTGTTTGAAATTGCAATATGCATGCGGTAAGGTACTCCAGAAACCAGATTATAAGCAACTGTATACATAATATTGTGAAAAACAATGTTGAAGCATAGAAACAACAATGTTCTCATTTTATATGATCCCACGAACTAAAATTCATATAGGGATATCAACACTAGAAAGCAGATAAGAAGCTTTGAGAAAATAAAATAGATATGCATGCTTCTCTACCAGCATCTCTACAAAATGCAGAACTTCAAAGCAGAGTGATGATAACCCACCGCATCGAATAGCTTAACTAGCCAACCAATCAAGCATGAATTATAGTTTTTCTGACTCAGTCAAGGACAAGTGTACAAGCAAGTAAAACCAATTCTTATTAGGTTTTACAAATGAAACATTAGAAATGCACCTCCATACTGAAAGGGCATAGGAGGAATGCAAGAAAGTATATATATTAAAGCAAACATCTGCAAAGAAAAAGTTAACACCAGGCTGTGGTACACAAGTTCCATAAGTTATTTACCTTAACAAAACTGTAACTCAGAAAGGGCATAGGAAAAAGGCAAGAAAAAGCTACCAAGCTAAAATGCCCAGGACCAGTACAAACGGAAAAGGGAAAATATTACCGGAGCTGCACCCGGATGTGTATTTTAAGCATGATAGGAATGCTCTCCTTAAAGCATATTGCACACCTGAAATTTCTAATAAAACCTCGGCTGGCAGAGCTCAGAGGATCTAGGCCAAGTAAAACAGGAAGAATACGGCATAAAATGCAGGTCTTTTCATTGCGATCGTTGAAAGACTGAAAAACAAAAGGAAAGCCAATGAGAGAACAAAATTACAAGAACTGGCATTAGCAATAAAAAGCTTTTACAATGCAAGGCAAATGCCTATTAGCTACACGAACAAGAGCCAAAATAATTCTACCCCCTAATCATAGATCTGATTACTCACTAATTCAGTTGCTCAAGTTACCAATCTTCAACACATCAAGACCTATTACTACTCCCAGTCCCCAACACTTGAGTTTAACCTAAATGAATAAAATCCAATGACGATAGATAAAAAGTCTTTATTAACCCTGGCATCAAATTAGAGATCAACAGGAGTTTACTGCATATCAATCCCCCAGAAGTTCAAATTCAACCATCTTACATACACAAAAGTGAACTAACTGTGCTACAAGACATCCCAATGGGGTTGGAGGAAAAATACAGTTGAACCAAACGTAGGCTCTCTGGATTGAACTGAATCATCGGCTCATACTAGGTAAGCTTAGCCAATATTTTCATGCCTAATGCAGCTATAAAACGATCGGGACACGTCAAGATTGGAACCTATGGCCAAAGGTGAGCCATTTTTAAGATGAGCAACATGTATACTGAACATAAACCCTAATATAAAATATACACAGAAAGTTTTCCAATTATAGTTGTATCCTACTATTAAAAAAAAATGTGAAGAATGTAAAGGAAACAAAGGTCCAGTAGGTGATACCTTCAGCCTAAACCTAGGTGCGTGCCTAACGGAAAGGGTATTCCTAGGACAAGTCAAGTGCCCTCAACTTGGATCTTGGCCCTGGTAATAGAAAGTACCTAATGGAGCAAGATATAACAAGCATGCATGTACAATGTATGAGATCTAGCATTATTTCTATTTCAAATTTCCCTTTATTTCCTCCCTTACTTTATTTGCCAAACTGCTTAAGAGAAAGGGTGTGGCAGGACATTGGCAATATATAGTTAATGTTGACATGTTGCATTGCTTACACTAGCATGATCATAAAGACTCTTCCTTAAGAGTTGAAACTTTCACAACTCAATCGACAAACCAAACCAAGAAACAAGTGGGGCAAAAACATCATTCAAATTTCTGAGTCTTGGTGTTTGGATTCTTCAGCATAAGTTTTTTGGAAACAAGGATGAATACAGTCTACAACATACTATGGAGTTGTGAAACTTGTTTGATGGTGCATTTGAACACGAGAGAGAAGACATGATAGGCACCATCCTAACATAAGGAGGACGTTCCTTCAAGGTTTGTTTTTTCGTTCACTGTTCTATATCGTATCATATAATTGATCCATTTGCTACTTCACTCTTAAGATATTCATCTTGCCATAGCCCATAAATACAGAAATTGAGCATAAAACTCGAATAATAAGTGATGTGCACATAGCACAAGAATTTTAAGGGGTAAAGAAGATGAAGATCAGCCACTTCCTCCAATTTATTATAAAAATGATACCAGCCAACATGTTGATACAGACACAGGATCGCATTACAACATATATCATGAACATGAGGCTCAAATCTGATCCAGTGCATGATCAAGAAAGAATATATACCTACTGATTAATACAATGATCACCAAGTTACTTAGTGATTTCACAGTTGGAGGCCTCAGCTGATCAAGTAACAAAGCCAAATTTTGACTAGCTTCAACTGATAAATCTCCAACATTGAGAACAGGATGACCTCCACGGAGCCATGAAACATTAAATTCATCAAACTTCCCTGAAACCAAGTGATTATACTAAAAGATTAAAGATAAAGAAAATTAATGAACGAGGAGAAAAGCAATTCGGTTGTTTGGGGGCTATACTTCCAAGAAAAAGAAGAATTACCTTCAGAAACATGCTCAGCCGGTGGTTCGGAGGGACCACTAGGATCAGTTGTGTAAAGAAGAGTTATTATTTCAACAAACTTCAGTGCAATCAATCTTCTTCCATCATTTTCCGACTTGCAAACATTTGGTTCACCAAAAATAAGACTTCATATATTAAATAAAATCAGTTGCACATGATTTACATCACTGCTTACCTGGAAGGCCATAGAGCATATTTCATCTTTAAGCTTCAGCACCCACACCCATGCCGACTCAAGTGAATCATCCAACTCACTCGAGTACAGACCCTGTAAAAAGAAGTCATTTGTATGAAGGTGTCATAAGATACAGTATAGGATGGGTTATTTTTCATATCATGCTAAGTTCTAGAGGGAACAATGAAATCTCTGTGCTATGACTACCATCCCGATGATGCTGCTTTTGGACAAGCTCCAACACCTTGTTTAAGATTAAAATAATAATTATTGTTGCTGTTGTTATTATAAATAGATAGATTACAAATAAAAGATTAGGCTTTCTGGTCAAAAGACCATGAGAATCGTTCTTTACATTTAAAAATACAATACGGAGAAGAAAAAAGTTTAGTTCTAAATCAGAAACATCATTTGAAATATTCATGAAGGCGGTGTTAGATCTTGATGAAAAGAAATCGTCAGGCAAGAACTTTTTCAACTCAACTCAATTGTTGCCCTTGCAATCAACTACATGTATCCTTTCTCATTTTCAATGATGGCATAACAAGATTTTGTGTTCAAGTATTCTTCTCAGTTATTCTAGTAAACCTTAGTTAATGTCCACATCCTAAATCCTCGTAAGTGATTTTGGTCACTACATCTTCTATTGCAACTACATCATAATCTCATGGACTTCTTCATTCAAAATCAATATTTTTCATTTTTCTAACGTTAATTTAAAAAAATTTATGTGTGTATACAAACATGAATGGATTTGCAAGTTCGTGTGAAAACATGTCATTATTCCATGGTAACTTTGTGGCCTAACAAGTTTATCCATTTATATTCTATAAAATCAATTCCCCAATAGAGAATAAGAACAAATGTGTTATTCATGTACACACATAAACATTTAAGTCACATGTGGTATTGAGGTGTGATCTCCAATCAGTAAAAATGCATAGGAACTTACCTTGATTGCAACCTCTATAAGTGTACGGCGGAATAAATCAATCCCACATTTGATGGCTTGTCGAGCAACTGCTGGTGTCCCATCTTTTAGTAGCGTTATCAATACAGGTACAATTTCAGGTAGTACACCTGTATACTTCAACCCAACATCACCAGCAATCCTACGTCCAAGAACAGGTCGATTGAATAAGCGACTTTGACCTCTCCTTTTTCATTATTTATTGAGTGATCAGTAGTAGAAGTTTATAGTTTCCTCATGGTAGAATATCATGTTGCTGAGTGTGATAAACAGGTTTTAATAGCATAGGCATACCACTGATGATAAATGCAAATACTGTTAAGCTTGCGTTTTTTATCACCTCAAGAATATTTATTTAAAAGTCCATTTACACAGTTTTCTCTGACCTGAAAATTATCCTGAAAAGTTCAAATTTAATATATGACTAATGAGGGTCATTGACTTCATTATATTACTACTGCTAATTGGAAGAAAAGAAAGAAAAAGTTATCCCTTCAGCACAAATTCAATTGGGATGTTCCAAAAATGTTATCTTCTTCTAAAGCTCATTTCAATGATCATCATTAGATCCTTTCAAGTATGCCCTATAGTCCAAATTAAATTATATTAAAAGTCCTCACACAAATTAATAATATGTGGGTGGGAGGGAGGGAGGGAAAGCACAGAACTTGAGACAAAGACTGAAGGTCATATATTAAAACAACTCTTCTCAAACCGAGCCAGTCAGAGGTGGCCAACAATCTAGAAGAGAGGGACTAAAGAGCATTCTTAAAGTTGTTAAACAATTATTCTCCGCCTAATCATTCTTTCGACACTATAAACCTTTAAATTGATAAAATTTGTATAATTATGAAGTAAAGCATTTCAGCACCAAATAGCAATGGTACTTGATCTGACCAGCAATGAACTAGGTATGCTATCGATTATAGAAGAGAATCTTTATCTTACAGATACATTAGTATCTTCAACAACGTCGAACCAACAACAATAGAAAGAGAGGAATTATGCACGTCTATGCCTTGCAGTAAGGTATCATACAGAAGCAAGTGGCACAGCCATTTGACTGAAGTTAGACGAATGGATATCACTTTGTTCTTCACATTCTACATGCTCTCAAGCACCAAAAAACTAACTAATATCTTGAAATAATGGGAATAATCTGAACAGTTACATGCGTTTTTGTGTATGATTTAGTCATTGAAGTTCTTCGACAGAGAGAAAAAGACAATAAAATTTTAAACTTCTTGTCCTTCTCAACTAACTCAACACTCCTCACATCCTTTGAAATCACCTACTTTGAATTTTAGAAAAGTAATCGACACAATTGAAATAATACAACAAACCATGGAAGAAGATTCATGAAAACCAGTACTACGTGAATAGACTGATAAATGCATGTCTTATATCTTAAGTGATGAAGCAATAACTGCATATGTTGGACAGCACTTGAGCACTCAACTGACACCGACAAACTTAACTGGGAGTCATTACACAATTTCTACGGTACTTGTGTGAGTACATCAATGGCGGGCCTGGATTTTTGTGAAACTTGGACAATATCATTTTGGCAAAAACTGCACTAAGTAAAACCCCTACTCTTATACTCCCTCCGTCCCATTTTAAACTTCAAAATTTCCATTTTGGGTGTCCCATTTTAAACTTCAAAACCTAAAAAGGAAAGATTTTTATATTTCTTTATTTGTGGGCCCCACATGTCATACTCACAACAATTACCCCCTAACTATTTCCTACCCCACTTTCTCTCTCCTACCAAACCATCTACACTCACAACACATCACCTTTTTCTTGATTCTTGAACCCAAAAGTTTTTTGAAGTTTAAATGGGACGGAGGGAGTAAAAGTATTATGCAAAAACTGAACTAGTAAAGTTTTGTGTTTCTTAAAATCAAATGGGCAACTGCCCCCATTGGCATAAGGGTGGGGCCCTGCCCCTGCTGTACATATTAATTTGGTACATTTAACAAAGAATGAAATATCATTAGAACATTATTATCTAAATGAATTTCATTAGACAATAAAACAATAGAGCTTGAAACTTTCTTGGCATCATTCAATTTCAAATTTCCAGTATACTAGTATTTGCATCTGGTACCTACTAATGCGTGACATGGAAATGATCCTAACAAGTGCATTACCCATATTCAATACACTGCATCCTTTAATCACAAGGGAAAACAAACAACACCACCAATTTCACTCCTACTCAATTTACAAACAAATTAAGTAAAACAAATACATATCCCAATTTGCAACTGGGTTTTGTCAAAGCAACTTCACCAATTAGGCGAAAAACTATTGTCTTTTGAGTACTGTCAATAATATCTCTTTATATTCATGCAGCAGATGTAAATGTGTCCCAGCAATAGAAATAGCCCATAAAAGATAGGGCGAACTAATTAATTTAATTGGAAGATCAATTTCACTACGAGAACTCAGACGTAGTTATAATATCCTAGGCGGGACCAAGGTGTTTTCATGAGCGCCTAGGCGAGCGACTTTTAGAACACCGACTACAATTCAAGTAACAAAATACTATTCCTAAAACACTAATTGAATTATGCAGAAAGTAAAGGTTAAGAGTGAAGCGCACTCTGCGATGAACTTGCGGACGGACTGCAACGATCGGAGTGGAGCTCGAGGAGTGGAGGGAGGAGTTCTGAGGTGGAGAGGGATTCGGCGCGGGAGAAATCGATCTTGAGCTGGCGTAAGTTGTTGAGCTTTGAAGGTATGTCCATGGCGAATTTGGCTGAGGTTATCTTTCCGGCGACTTTTTCCCCTCGAAATTGCTGCCATCTTTGCAACCATTGTAATGGAGTAAACCCTAAAATTAAACCTGATTCGTGAATTTCATACGGGTTTCGAAGCGAAAGTTGAAACCTTTTGCTGCCAAGGAGGGAGGAGGAGGAGGAGGAGGAGATTTGTCCCGGAGAGAAGGGGGCGGAGAGAAGCTGGAACCTTTGCCAACCCGAACCGAAAACGGATCCAAAGCTTTGGGCTACCCGAGTTTGGACTTTTACTGCTCCGTCATTAAATATGGAGTATATACCAATTTAATTAAATACATAAAAGAAATTACAAAAAAAAAATTAGTGTAGATTTTGTTATTAATTTGTATAAAAATAAAGTATTAAGAATTTTTTAAAATTATAACTTGAATATATATTTAAGGACGAAAGGGTAGTAGCTTATTGTATTCCACTCTCAACTTAAGTATTTCTTAGTCTTTAAAAAAAACAATAGACCATTTATTTATTTATTTTTTGAAGAACAAGAATAATTTTATTAAGTATAACGACAAGGTACATCGAGATGGCGTTCCACAAACATTGGACGCTCATACCAAATAGTAGGGTTGGAATAAAGCCTAACAACCCTAAAGATACAATCTACCGCACTATTAGTGGTTGGTTTGATCAGTTGAAAAGAGTAAGAGACCATTTCATATTAAAAATTAATATATGATGAAATTTTATATAATTCAAAGTCATTTTTATTAAATTTAGTCTTTTTTTTAACGATAAAAAATAAGAAGAAGGCAACCCTTAACAGTGTTAATATTATTAATTGTGGTTTTAAAGCTCAAAGCACCAATTTTTATGAGCTTTAATAATAGACTTGTTAAAAGTGTCAAGCTTAAATGTTAAAAATAATGTTAAATGGTGCTATTAATGCTTTTTATTAATATTAGCCTGTGATTTTAATAATTATTAAAAATGTTAGTTGTACTCATTTAATTTGGATTTTTGAGATAAATTAGCGAGCACAAGATTAAGAACAAATAACTAGCACTTTTTATGCGTATTAAAATCTGAAAACACGACAAATTTTATACTCCCTCCGTCCCAGTTTAAAATTTTTAGTTTAATTTTACGCGCTTATTAAGGAACAAAGGCAATTTGAGTAAAAAATAGTAGTGTGTGGAGGATATAATTGTCCATTCATAAAACAAGTGGGTAAAAAGTATGGGTAAGTGATGGGTTTTTCGTAATATATGAACTTTATGAGGAAAATGATGTCTAAAACACTATTCATCATTTGTTATTACATGAATAAAGTAACTAAAAACCTTAAACTGAGACATACCAAAAAGGAAAGTAAGAACCGTAAACTGACAGAGTGAGTATTTGACAAAAATATATTTTTTTACAAAATTTTACAAAAAAAAAATATTTATTTCAAATCACTAAAAGCAACCATGTAACAATTACTCCCTCAGTCCCACTTTAAGAGTCAAAAAATGGGTGAGTTCAATAATTAAGGAAAATGTGATGTAGTGTGAGTGTTGATGGTTGGGTAGGAGAGAGAAAGTGGGGTAGAGAAGAGTTGGTGGATAATTGTTGTGAGTATGACATGTAAGACCCACTTTCCTTTTTAAGATTTTGACTCTTAAAATGGAACGTCCTTTTAGGAAATTTTTTGCTCTTAAAATGGGACGCCTTTTTAGAAAATTTTTGACTCTTAAAATAGGATGGATATAGTATTTAACTTAACGAAAATATACAAAAACGAAAAGAACAATTATAGATCTGTTATAAATATATTATTATGTGGATGTCCTTTGAACCAGAAGTGTACAAGAGAAGCTTTGCAAGATTATCTTTCGCGAAGCTTGCTAAGGAAGCTTTGTAAATATCTTCAGTGAAGCTTACTAGGGAAGCTTGGTAAATATCTTCAGAGAAGCTTACTAAGGAAGCCTTACTAAAGGATAGTGTTTATCCTTATGGAAGCTTATAGAGGAAGCCAATTTCCACCTATAAATAGTAGGCTCTAGTTTTCATTTCAATAGAATTCAGAAGTTCTTAACTTCTATCTTTCTCTCTTGTACACTCTCTCTATAATAGTCTTGAAATAAAATATTATCTATTGAGATTATGCTCTTGGTTCTTCAGTTTTATAACATGTTATCAGCACGACTTCGTTCTAGTTCCAGATCCTGAGCTATAGTCACCAAAGTAGGTACGGTATCGGTAAGATCTACCTAGTCTCTTTTCAAGTTATTTCAAAATTATATCTTATATATGTTTGCAGGATTTTAAAATAATAAGTGAATATAATTCTACGATGTTTAAAATTACAACACAGTTAAAACTATGTGGAGAAAGAATAACTGATAACGATATGCTAGAGAAAACTTTCTCCACATTCCTTCTTTGATTTGCTCCTGCAGTAGCAATATTGAGAAAAAGGTTTTAAAAGACATTCTGAATTGATCTCATGTGGCTGAGCAAAATAATGAGATCTTATTAAAAACCACGAAGCCCGCCCCACTGGCTCTACTCCGTTCCCTGAAGTGAACGCGAGTATATATGATAATATTGAACGAGGGTGAAAACGTGGTCGTGGACGTGGCCGTGGACGTAATCGCGACCGTGGTCGGGGGAAATTTAATAATCGGTATCATAATGACAATTACCCCAATAATGATAAAAAAAAATCTCGCCACCAGAAGTGGAATAGGGAATGTAATAATGAAATATCATCGACTAGACAAATTAAGCAACCGATAAAAATTGAGAATTTATGTTATCGGTGCAGAATGAAAAGCCATTGAGCCCGTACCTGTCGTACGCCTAAACATCTTGTTAAGTTGTATCAAGCATCAATCCTGAATAAAGGGAAAGATGTTGAAACATATTTTGTCTATGAAAACGATGACGTAAATCAAGATCCATCTACAAGTATACATCTGGATATATCAGATTTTCTCAATCCAGATGTAAATGATTACATACTTAATGGGGGAGAAACCCAAACTAACTAAAGTATCTGACTCATTATAATTTACTTAAGTGTGTTCTATTATTTCAGTGTGTGTGTTTTCTAACATATTTAACTTTTACTTATAAGTATATTTGTAAATGATGTTAATATTAGTACAATATGAGGTAGTACAAAGATAATTGATGGCTCCAGAAGAGCTAACATAGTACTACTAAGAGGAACAAAAATAAGTATAAAAATGCATTGTTTTCATTTATGTCTCAAAGAAATTTATTATGCTTTAAAGGTATTCGTGAAAATGGATGTCATATTGAGACAAGTAATGAAGGAGAGATCAAATATTTATGCATTACAAAGACTGAATCAGGTAACAAATATGTGGTAGAAAAGTTACCTGTATTTTCCTCTAAAGTATGCTATACAAAGATTAGCATAATTGAAGTATAAATGACAATAAACCAAAAGTTTACTGATATAAATGGTCTTACCAGTAAACCAGAAGTTTACTAATATAAATGATTTTAACAGTAAACCAGAAGTTTACTAATATAAATGGTTTTACCAGTAAACCAGAAGTTTACTGATATAAATGGTTCTACTATATGGCATGACCGGTTGGGGCATCCCGGTTATAATAAGATGCGAAGAATTATGGAAAATTCACATGGGCATCCATTGAAAAACCAGAAGATTTTTCAATCTAATGAATTCTCATGTGCTGCTTGCTCTCAAGGCAAATTGATAATTAAGCCATCACCAGCAAAAGTTGGAGTTGAATCTTCAAAGTTTTTATAGCGAATTCTAGTTAATATATGTGGACCGATTGATCCACCGTGTGGACCATTTAGATATTTTATGGTAGATGCATCTACTAAATGGTCATACATAAGTTTATTATCAACTCGCAACCTGACGTTTGCGAAAAATTCGATTACGATCACAATTTCCAGATTATGTGATCAAGACAATTAGCCTTGATAATACTGGTGAATTTACATCAGAGACTTTTAATAACTATTGTACATCTATTGGAATAGATGTTGAACATCCAGTTGCTTATGTTCATTCATATAAAATGGTTTAGCTGAAGCATTTATTAAACGAATTCAGTTAATAGCTAGACCGTTGCTTATGAGAGCAAAGCCACCTGTCGTAGCTTGGGGACATGCTGTTTTTACATGCAGCAACACTTATACGCATCATGCCATCGAGTTATCATAAGTTCTCCCCATTAGAATTGGCTTATGGTCATGAGCCAAATATTTCCCATCTAAGAATTTTTGGGTGCACGCTATATGTTCCAATTGCTCCACCACAACGCACCAAGATGGGACCCCAACGGAGATTGGGGATATATGTTGGGTATGATTCTTCTTCTATTATACGATATCTTTAACTATTAACAGGAGATCTATTTGCGGCACATTTTGCGATTGTCATTTTGATAGAAAAAAAAAATATTCCCAACATTAGGGGGAGAAAGTAATAAGCTGGAAAAAGAAATCAAGTGGAATATATTGCAATATTATCTTTATCCTCATACAAAGCAATGTGAACCAGAAGTTCAAAAGATAATCCACTTGCAAGAGATAGCGTATCAATTGCCAGACGCATTTACTGACCTAAAAAGAGTGACAAAGTCACATGTTCCAGCTGTAAATGCTCATATACGGATTGATGTCCCGATTGGACAATCCGCTAATGAATCTAAACCATGCCTGAAGTGTGGAAGGCCTATCGGTTCCAAAGAAAAAAAATCCTCGAAAAAGAAAATGAGCAAATTATGAGAAAAGCCCCGTCGAGGTATATGAATCTCCAGAAGAGATACATGACAAATCTGATCAAATACTTTCAGAAGAAGTTCAGGTACCTGTAATCATTAAGAATGATGAGATCTCGATCAGTTATGTCAGTACAGGAAAAAGATGGAACCGAGAGGAAATAATTTTCGACAATATTTTTGCATATAATATAGCGCTTAATGTTATGGAAAATAACGAGGATCACAAACCTAGGTGTATCGACGAGTATCGATGTTGAAATGATTGGCCAAAGAGGAAAGACGCAACTCAAGCAGAATTCAACTCACTTGAGAAGCGTAAGTTTTCCGGACCTGTAGTCCATACACCTGAAGGTGTAAAACTAGTAGAGTACAAGTGCGAAAACAAAATATATAGCACATTTTGTTGCACAAGAATAAAGCACGTCTTGTTGCACAAGAATAAAGCACGTGTTGTTGCACAAGAATAAAGCACGTCTTGTTGCACAAGGTTTTTCGCAAAGACCTGGAATTGATTATGAGGAGACATATTCTCCTGTGGTGGATGCAATTACATTTCGCTATCTCATTAGCTGGCAATACATAAAAAGCTTGATATACGTTTAATGGATGTTGTCACTGCATATTTGTATGGCAGACTTGACAATGATATTTATATAAGAATCCGAGAAGGATTTAAGAGAATCCCAGAAGGATTCAAGATGTATGATGCATGCAATTCAAATTCTCGAGAAGTTTGTTAAATTAATTACAAAGATCTTTGTATGGTTTAAAACGATCTGGACGGATGTGGTATAACCGTCTCAGTGAATACTAGGCGAACCTATTTGCCCATGTATTTTTCATTAGAAAATCTGTTTCAGGATTTATTATAACGGCTATTTATGTTAATCTAAATGTTATTGGAAGTCTAGAAGAACTTTCAATAGTTGTTAAGCTGCAAATGTGCCTACGAGGATAGAACTCCCAGAATGAGTATTATCAGGAAGGCCAGTGATCTCACCTAACAAAATACATACCCCTGCCTAGAAGAGAGGGAGGCCAATTGATTCCAAGGATTCGCATCCCCGTAAACGGGCGAGTGCACAAAAGTCGAATCCCGTTAGCGATAATAAAATTGGAATCTCATCCGATCTATCTCATAATATTGTTCCAGATTATGGATTCGTTTGGAAAACGAAGTCGGGGGACGCCTCGACATTGACATCCATTTCTGAGAATAAAGAAATATCAGTTAGTCATGCATGCATATATGAGATATGTAATCGGGATGAAACAATTATCAATGATGTATTTACTTATACAGTAGCAACTGAGTTTATATGTGGTAATGATATTGAACCTCGCTCCGTAAATGAGTGTAAACAAAGAATTGATTGGCCTAAATGAGAGAAAGCAATCCAGTCAAAGTTCGATTCCTTAAAGAAAAGAGAAGTGTTTGGACCAGTAGTTCCTACACCTCTTAGGGTTATAACCGTGAGATATAAATGGGTATTTACGAGAAAAAAGAATGAGAGAAATGAGATTACGAGATATAAAGCTCGCCTTGTAGTACAAGGTTTCTCTCAACGGCTTGGGATTGACTTTGATAAAACATACTCTCATGTTATGGAAGTTATTAGATTCTGATATTTTGTCAGATAATGATCCAGCAGATCAGAAGTCAAGACAATTGCGGCGACTGATTCACGAAGTCACTACCTAAAGCCACTTTTGAGAAGTATATGAAAACAATTGGCTTACGCAGATTGTTAGAGCTTCCACCCTTGTAGTTTTCAGGGGGAGTATCCAGACGATACTCAGATTTCATTGTACTCTTTTTCCTTCGGGCGGGGTTATTTTTCCCACCGGTTTTGTTACCCGCCAAGGTTTTAATGAGGCAATGAGCGTTTATTGAAAAGATTGTGAGTTGTACTCTTTTCCTTCGAGATTGTTTTTCCTAAAGGGTTTTTGCTCGGAAGGTTTTTAATGAGGCAACACGTGCGGCGCAATTACCATTCAATAGGAATCTCCAAGGAGGAGTAGGCGACTAAGAGATCGCGAGTAATGTTTTGTTCAAGAGGAGCATCATGAAGCTAAAAAATCGTGTACTTTTTCCTTCACTAGAGTTTTTATCCCAAAGGGTTTTTCTCTGGTAAGGTTTTAATGAGGCATGCTACTTAGCTGCGGACATCCAAGGGGGAGTGTTATAAATATATTATTATGTGGATGTCCTTTGAACCAGAAGTGTACAAGAGAAGCTTTGCAAGATTATCTTTCGCGAAGCTTGCTAAGGAAGCTTTGTAAATATCTTCAGTGAAGCTTACTAGGGAAGCTTGGTAAATATCTTCAGAGAAGCTTACTAAGGAAGCCTTACTAAAGGATAGTGTTTATCCTTATGGAAGCTTATAGAGGAAGCCAATTTCCACCTATAAATAGTAGACTCTAGTTTTCATTTCAATAGACTTCAGAAGTTCTTAACTTCTATCTTTCTCTCTTGTACACTCTCTCTATAATAGTCTTGAAATAAAATATTATCTATTGAGATTATGAGCTTGGTTCTTCAGTTATATAACAAGATCCAAACATTTCTTAGTTTTTGTTGATAAGGTGGCGTAGGGAAAGAAAAAAATAAAGATGGAACTTCAATTAAACCTCATTCACAAATTCCCTCTCCACCATCCCAAACACACCACCAACTCACCCTTCCCCCTCCCTCCCCCACGACTCGCCAGCGTCAAACTCCACGCCGTCCCCGGCGGAGCCACCGCACAGCAGCTCATACAATCCGGCGTCGTTAAGGCCATACTCTCAAAAGATGCAGCCTCTGCAATCAAGAACGAAGGGTACATTTTGCTGGACATTAGGCCAGAGTGGGAGAGGGAGAAGGCACGTGTGAAAGGGTCACTGCACGTGCCACTCTTTGTTCAAGACATGGATAATGGACCCATTACACTTCTTAAGAAATGGGTTCATTTTGGGTACATTGGGGCTTGGACTGGTCAAGCTTTCACCATGATCAATTCTGGGTTTCTTGATCAAGTGGAGGAGGTTGTTCCTGATAAGGGTAGTAAAGTCATTGTTGCTTGTGGAGAAGGATTAAGGTACACTAATTCCTTCCTAAATTTTAAGTTTGATATCTTTATTTTTATCTTGGTACACAAATTAAGAAAAGTTGATCAATTTGATTTTATATATATATTTTTTTTGGAGGACATATTTCACCTTTTCTTTAGTTTGTCATATAGAAATGGTCTATTTCTAATAAAGCATGAAACTTTAGTACAGTTTGAAGAAGGTTACAACAAAAGAAACTACAAATTGAAATTGTACTTTCTAGGAAGAATTTACTTTAGTGTAGTAGTTTTGTATATTGATTTTCCATTGGTGTCCATGTTGTCTTGGTCCAATTAATTAAAATAGTTTATTTATCAAGGGTAAAATAGTACTCCCTCCGCCCCAGTTTAAAGTTCTTACTTTCCTTTTTGGTATGTTCCGGTAAGGTTCTTACTTTCCTTTTTGGTATGTCCCGGTTTAAGGTTTTTAGTTACAATTACAAACTAGACATTGCATTGGAAATATCCAAAAATGAATAATAGACTGTTTTTTGAAAGTGAAAGCACTACTCTCTGTTGAGTGTTCATTTTTCAGCAGTTTTTCTCCTAAATAAGTGCTGATTTTGAAGGAGTTTTTTTTTTTTTTTTTTTTTTTTTTTATATATATAAAAAACTAGTATCATTTTGTCCCTTGTATACTTGTAATGCTATAATAAGTTTATAAGGTTGGTTTCAAGGCTATTTATGAGTTCATGCTTGTTAAGCAAACATGCAATCTACATATGACTTACAACTGTAGCTTGTTGTTATGTGTAGGTCGCTTATGGCCACTTCAAACTGCATAAAGGAGGAT
The DNA here is from genome assembly GCA_026119855.1 of Campanula takesimana. Lineage (NCBI taxonomy): Eukaryota > Viridiplantae > Streptophyta > Magnoliopsida > Asterales > Campanulaceae > Campanula > Campanula takesimana. The sequence continues at coordinate 33,237 of JAOWBW010002873.1, read as the reverse complement.
ATAAGAATCTGGGATGGTTAGTTGGAGGATTCAATCGATCGGTAGATGGTGATTTCTCAGAAGTCGAAGGGCCCGAGAAGTTGCAGTATGCCACCATCGGAGGGGCATCATACTACTTGCTTAAGTTACTCGTTTTATTTCAAGCCGTGGGGAAGAACAGCTAAGTCTTGATCCCAACAGAAACAAAGGTGACTTTTTGATTTTCTGATCACTCACCTACTTGAGCATATTCGATTTGTCACAGTTCAGTTTCAATTCTTTGAAATGTGTTGTCGCTTGTGAGAAATTTGCAAAGATGAAAATGACTTCTTTTTGCTTGTTTATATTTTTACCAAGTTGTAGCAATTATGTGTTCCCCGTGAAGTGCTTTTCCCTGAAGTGTTTGTTCTTGTAGCTTACTTGTGCATAGGTTTATTCCACTGCCCAACCCTGAGGTTTGGGCAAGTATCACTCCCCCCCCCCCTCCCCAGGTTTGATTTCATCTCATTTCCCCTTTTTGTCAAGTTTTATGCAAAATGACTTTTTATTTCAAAATCTCCTCAATGTATAGCCAAATACTCCCTCCATCCCGTAATAAATGTTACTTCTTTTCCTTTTGGGCGTCCCATAACAAATGTTACTATCCCAAAATGGAAACTTGATAATACTTCTTTATTCAGTGGGACCCACTTGCCACACTCACAACAACAATCCACTTACAATTCCCTGCCCACTTTTTCTTACCTACTTCACTTTTCATACTCACAAGTCAGAACACCTACTCAACTATCAATATTATAGTTTCCTTATTTCCCAAGCATTGAATTTTGGTAACATTTGTTATGGGACGGAGGGAGTACTACATTAGTCACTGTGTAGATTTAGGGGTAAAATTATCATTTTGCTAAATAAAGTTCACAAAAGGGGTAAAGTGAGATGAAACAAAATTTCAGGGGGGGAGGGCAGTGATAGTTGTCCTAACATCAAGGGTGAGCAGATGAATTAACTACTCCTGCATAAATCATAGTTGCTGAAGGCTTAAATGAGCCAAAACGAATCATAGATAAGTTTAATAGCAGATCATAGGAGTGAAATGATTTCAAAAATGCAACATTTATTGATGTTTTCTCAATGCGTATGAATCAAAATTCACATATAGACAGGACATAATAGCGTACAAGGTCAAAGGTGTAGAAACATCTCTCGATTTGGAAAACTCCTTTGTTTGAATGCATATAATATGCTAGAAGATCGAGATTATACAAATTCAAATCTCATTAGGAGCTTCACGGATTTGTATTTGTCACCCTTCTGGTCATGAAGAGGCACAGATCGAATTCCTGTTTTCAAATCCGAGACAGGAAGACAAGTTTGTCCTCCAAAATCATCCTTTTCCGACATGTCATACTCGTGAACTTCAATTCGGACCAAAGCTAACTCTGGTACAGTTAATGGGAATTCAAACTCCTCTTCCCATGTAGGTGTCCAGTTGTCTTCTATTGTCTTTGTTTTCTTCATAACTGTATCTGCTGCAACTCCCGCAATTCCAACCTGCATATTATTGACTTCATTGTCATAAACTAACTCTACGAGTCCAGTAAGTTGACTCGTGACCAATAGAATAGTTGATACTTCCTCCGTCCCGAAATAAATGTCATACTTTGACCATCTTGAACTTTGACCATATTTTATTAAAAACTAAAGATATTCAAGAAACTGTAAAATCGATATTGATAGTATTTCTAATGGTCCATCAATATAGATGTTTAGGATTTCATAAAATTTTGATCAAAAATCAATCAAGTTGACCAAGAAAGTCCAGTATCTTCCGTCCCGGTTTAATTTTGGTCCGTCCCACTTTAAGGTTTTTAGTTTGATTTGTTTCAAAATGGCAAAGTTTGAAGCGTTTTGGACATTCTTGTCCTCATAAAGTGCAAAGTCAAATGAAGAACCTTAAACCGGGATGGGAGAGTATTGTTTATGGTTGTACAAGCTAGTGTAAGAAATTTATTGCTTTTTACCCTAACGTAGAAGTCCGGTGGGGAATATATGTCAAAGTGTGTGCGATGGAAGTCCAAATGCCAACCGTCTCCCATGTACACTTTCACCTATAAGTTGTATTGGGAACATTAGAATCTCTTCAACAACGGGAAAACATGGGGTTTGAGCTTTGGAGAGAAAAAAAGACTAATTTTTTCGCACCTTTAGTGTCTTTTTAACTGGTAAACTCTTTTTAGGGTCGAAAACCTTGTCCTCAGGGCCAGTTTTCAGCAAGAAATCTGGTTTTTTCACATAACCACACCCTCCGTTAGCTCTGAACATTCCGTGCATCAACCAAAGAGGTCTGCCAATTCCCTGTGATGGAATTATAAAGACATGTTACCATTTTCTGTATTCAAAAAAAGAAACACATAGGCATTAAAAAAAAAAATACAGAACACGTAGGTGATCTAATAGACTAAAACAACAACAAAGCCCGAGTCTCAAAATGATTTGAAGTCAGCTAACATGAAATCATCATATAGAATCGTCAATGAAAAGTGATGAGGAAAAATGTTTAAAAAATAGTTGTGAAAGCTAAGAAGAAATTTAAAAAGTAAATAGATGGGACAAGAATTGCGAAAAATAATATAAAAATAATATAACCTAGTGTAAGAAATTCATGAGACTAGAAAACTTAGTTCTACCTGCATATTGAACGCGACCATTTGAGCCCCATGAATCCACCCAATAAACGGGTTATAGTTTGATGAATCAACCCTTGTGCCCTTTGGGAACACCCTCAGCAAGTTACTTTGCGTAAACCTGTAAGAAACCACATCAAATATAATTACGAAACTATAATGCAGTATAAATCACATCAAAAACTTCAAAGAACACATAAAATTCTTGCTGAACAAATTGTCAGAATACTAGAATGACCTGACAACATCTGTTCCATGATTAAGAATTGCTTTCTCGAGCCTTTGTTCCCTCAAACTGATCCGTCTAACAGCTGAAGGGTCCATATGTAGCCAGTCTTTGATTCCACCTTTCAGTTTTTTGGCTTGAATTGCTATCAAACGCTTGTACTCAGGTGCAGAATTCTTGGGGATCTCGTCTTTATAATCATCGTCCTCTTGAAACTCTCCTTCCTCGAGTTCATTCTGTTTCAGCACATTTCAACATGTTAGCTTTGCTTACTCAAGTAAAAGAATACTCCCTCCGTCCCATAAAAAAGGTTACATTTGGTCAAACCTACTTCAACTATAACTAACATTTTATGCTAAATTATTTATCTCCACAAAAAATATAAATAGTTATTAATAATGTTTCTATTGGTGATTTACTGACCTTTTTTTATTTTTTTTATGGAGATTAATAGTTAAGCGTAAAATGTTAGTCAAAGTTCAAGTAGGTTTGACCAAAAGCAACCCTTATTATGGGACGGAGGGAGTATTAATGATTGTACTGTACAACACTTTAACATGGGTTGTTTCAGAAACATTAGATTCTTGAAAGAATGCTTGAGTTTTTTACCTCATCAAATGTTTCGTGTTTTACTCGAGGTAATGAAACTTCCTTTCCCCATGGATCTTCGTCTGTTGAATCTTTTACCTTTATCGAGCCACGATCTTTACCTTTCATGCTCTTACTTTCAAGATATTCCTTTGGTGGTTTTGTTGAGATAATAATCTTTCTCTTCAATGACTCCGGGGAAGGGAACTCTGTCAAGGATTCAGACTCGGTGCAAAACAGTACGTCTTCGAATGTCTGAGTAACCATCTAGTAAACAAAAATGACCTCGAGTCAAGTCAGGGAGAGAGAGAGAGATGGGAGAGAATGGGTACGAAAAGTTTGGATTGAAGATTAGAGCTTACTGTTGCAACTTTGGCTTGAAGATCTGGAGTAAGATGATCTTCTAGGGTGAGGATCAATGGATATTCAGATGCCACAAAGGCATATTCTTTGATAGATTTCAAGCACTTCATCATTCCCACTGGAGCTGTTAGTGTCCTTGCATATGTAAATTTGAAGTCTCAAATTTAAGAAATTTAACAAATGAAGAATTATATGTATAAAAATCAAATTAAAATTCTCTATGATAGAAATGGGCAAAAATTATTACAAGAAGAGTTCTGATAATATTTTTGGGTTCAGAGTGAAGACGGTCAAACGGACGACCGAGCCTGATCCGGACCGGCCCAAACAGGTGTTGGGCTTGGTCAGGTCTAGTCCACCATGTCTCTCGGGCTTAGCCCGGCCCTGTCCTTTTTCGGGCTTTGACTAAGGCCACGTTTTTCACAGAAAATGACAAAATTGCCCCTACAAACATTCAGTAACAGCTATTTTCTAGGGGTATTTTGAGCTAAGAATGAAGATATATTGGCCTTACCCTCCATGGACAATATCAACATCATCCTTGGTAGAATTAGGCCACATATCGAGTTCAATCACCCGAACACCTCTTTGCAGGGCTTCAATAATAGGAACATCGCTGGAGTCGCTACTGATCTGGTTCCCAGTTAGATACGAATTATGACCCGTATATATGTAGTAATGAGCCAATGGGGCACTCATATCATGTTCCACCTGAATCAAACATAAATCAAATGAGACAGTCAGATAGAAACAGTCTGACTACATAACAGTCGGGGCAGGGACAGTCTCTGACTGCATAACAATCGGTCAGGGACAATCTGACTGCATAACTATCGGGGAAGGACAGTCCAACAACGTAATAGTATGGCAGAGACAGTCTGACTATATAGTTAGCACAATCAAATGATGATCTGGAAAATGAACAAGTACATGTAAAATGTTGAATACGGGTGATTTTTTATACCTTCCAATGAGGTGGGATGGGAGAGTTAACGTCACTAACGAGATAACGGAAGAAAGCATCAAGATCGAAAGCTTTACGATGAAAGATGGGCAGTTTAGGTAGATGCTTGAGGTCTTTGATAGTATCCTCAGCATCTTCTTTGGTGAAATTTTCATATCCTTGTACATCTTTCATGAAATGTACTAAATGATCGGCTGTCATGATTCCGTTCTCGGAGTAATGGTCAAACAAGGCTTTGACCTCCGCCGGAGGTTCCGCCTCGCATGCCTTAAACTTTCGCCGGAAACAATAGCAGATGCTGTAAGAATGTTTTGAAGTTGTCATGCTGGTGTTGTGTGTGTGTGTGTGTGTGTAAAAGAGAGAGACAATGAGAGTTATATATTATAGTTGAGTGGGAGTGGGAATTTATACACTAGTGCCCACTGCCAAGTGCGAGATTGTTAATGAAAATGATGTCAATGGGTTGTTATTCACTTTTAATAATTTATTGAAATAATTATCTGGCCAACAAGAGTGATAATTAAGTATTCCCTAAGTCTCTAAATGAATTGAATGTACAAATTTCAAATTAAGAGATACTCCCTCCGTCCCAGCTTACTTGACATTTATTTCCATTTTGGTCCGTCTCAGTTCACTTGACACTTCCCAAAATAGCCTACTTTTTATAATATTATATTTGCTCTACCCCACCACTCATTCTCTTTCTTCATTTTTCACCACTCAATTTATCCAACCAACACTACTATTTATCCCTCATTCTCTATCTCTTCATTTTCTACAACACATTTTCTTTATTTTATTCTTTTTCCTTAGTTATTTTGCCCACATCTTGGGTGTCAAGTGAGGTGGGACGGAGGGAGTATTTGACATCTGAAAATCTAACTTTTTATACAATTTAGTGGCAAAGATTCATATATATATATTCATGTAATTTTCTTTCCAAACATTTAGTTTTGCAAGTATAAAGAGATTAGTGAAAAAAAATTGGTAAAAAAACATTTAGGGGCAAAGTTTTTTTTTTTTCAAAAAAAGACTTTCATTTTAAAACAAAAGTTTCTTGAAATGGACATTGATCAAGGGACAGAGGGAGTACGAGTTTCCATGTTATGTTTCTTGATTTGTGATCTTGAAAAATTATGTATCCATTTGTGTATTTGCGTGGAGACGAGATCGCGTGTATCACTTTTGTATACTACAGACAAATTAATGGGTATGTATTAGTGATAACGTCACGATGATGTCAACCTGATAATCTATAACAGTAGAATCACTTGTACTGTACATAGGCACATTATAAAGATACATATAAGTGATTTTTATAAGTGATCTCGTCTCATTTGTGTGACTTTAGTTGAGTTAAGCTCTTTATCACCTAATCACTACAAAATAAAATAGAAGTATAAGAAAACTAAATATAGCAACTTCTAACTGTGCCAAAATAGTTCTAAAAGGTGTAAATATTTAATGCATTTCGTTGTTAAAATATAATGTGCCACCTAACCTTTAAGCCTCCCTCTCTCTTTTTTTTTTTTTTTTTTTTTTTAAGTTTTACTTTTCAATAATTTTTTAGAGCATACATTACCAATTGGGGCTCCACCACTAACTTAGCAAAACGTGTAAAGTTTTACTTTGAAACCATATTAAATACTTGCGTGTAATTAAAAAGAATATCCTTTTACCTCACCCATTTGATGGAAAGGAAAGTACTAATTACTTTTAATATAATATAGACAAAAACTTAGGTGAGAACAAGGGGATCCGTCTCATGGTAGAGACGGGTCATTTTTTATCCATGACCCGGCCCATTGAACCAGCTCCATGACCCAGGGGCGACCCTGCCACGTGGCAGCCTCTCATAGGTCCAACATTTTTTATTTGTTTTTTTTTTAGTTTGTCAAAAGTAATAGTTACTATAACTTAATGTAATGACTGTATACATATAAAGTAACATTGTTCATAAGTAAAAGTAATACATATATAGAGAAAAGTAACAGTGTTTTTTTCTCTGTTTCCTTCGTTTGCCAAAAGTAATACTTATTACAACTTAAATGTAACGAACGTGTTACTTATATGTAACAGTGTTTATACATAATTGTAACACATATGTATAGAAAGTAATAGTATATCTATATGTTTTCAAATAATAAGTTACAATGGGTTCAATTTATCATGATACATGTAAAAGTATTACATTATCTATAAAAATTTGTTACAATTTCATCTACTAAAGTGTTACATTTACTTGTACAAATAATTACATTCATGTATATAAGTTGTTATTTTTTAAATGTTACTTTCTTTTAAAAAATAAAATCAAAATACACAATATTTTATATTTTTGCAAAAGCACTATTACATTTCAGTATAAATAATAATTACATTTAGATATTGTTTGAGTTACACGTAATTATATTTAGTATTACATTTTTTAAAAATGGGTAAAACGAGCATTTGTTTTTGTAAAACAGGTGTTACGTTTACTTATGAACAATGTTACTTTATATGTATACAGTCATTACATTAAGTTATGGTAACTACTCCCTCCGTCTCAAAATAGATGTCGTTTTGAGAGTAAAATTTTGTCTCAAAATACTTGTCGTTTCACTATTTTCAAAGTTTTTTTATTGCTCTATACCAATTATACCCTTAATAATGATAGTGAACTATCTATTACCTAACCATTTAATTACCTAGGTAGTTGTATTACTTTATGGGTATTTGGGTCTTCTTCACGTGCATTAATGGTATTTCTTAATATGTGTGAAACACTCCAAAACAACATCTAATTTGAGACGGATGGAGTATTACTTTTGGTAAACGACAGAAAAGCCGGAAAAAAGGGGGGGGCAATGGGTGGCTGCCACGTGGCAGGTTATGCCCCATGGGTCATGGATCCGGGTTAAAAAAAAACCTGTCTCATAAAAGAGACGGGTCATAGTATTCTCATAGGAGACTAGCTCTTTAATATATATAACATTATAAAGCCCAATCATATTGGGAATAAAATACAACTATTATATATTAAACTCATTTTCGTAGTAAACAAGAGATACAATTCCCTTTTATTTGCATACAGTTACAAACTTCATTAGTAACTGTATGCAAATAAAAAATGTAATAAATAGAAGTATAAAAATACATATTTATTATAAAATAAAAACAAAATGATACAATAAAAAACAGAAAATTTTAATATTCCAAATAGGATACTTATTTATTATAAAAGAAAACAAAAATATACTTATTATAAAAGACAGTAATTAGCAGAAGTATAAATCATCACTGAGATGTAAATCTCCTAATTTATTTTGTATTAAATTATCATTCCTACTTTACAATAAAAAGTTACACCTCATTGATGCGAATATTGGCCATCAGAATATTTTAAACAATAGTTAAAACCTAAACATTGTAATCAGATCGATATGATTATCAAAGTGACACGTACCTCTTTAATTTTGTTTTACTTAGATTGTAAATGAAAATGATTTGTCAATCTTTATAATTAAGTATTTACAAGATAATTAAGTCGACTATGTATTTTATTACTTCTAACATGCAAGTAAACCAGTTTTGCTTAAATATCGGGAAAATATTGATTAATTATTCAGAAGTAAGCCAAAAATAATAATATTTTGAGTATTATAAATTTTTCATTACTTCAGAGACGAGTGAGCCTGTGCACTCTTTGACAAGTGGCACAAGGTTTATTAAACCTTCTTGTCAAAAATATAAAATACTCCCTCCTTCGCAAACTTATCGCTACGAAATGTATGTGAATGTACGAAAATTAAAAAATATGTCGGAAAAATAAATATTGTGAGGGGGATAAGAAAAAAAATAAGTTAGTGGATAGTTTTTGTGAGTGGGTAGGGAAGAGAAAATTGAACATTTTAAGTAAGTAGTACTCTCTCCGTCTCAGGGTATATGTCCACTCTCTCATTTGCACGGAGATTAAGAAATGGTTAAAGTGATGTAAGTGTTGTGAGCATAACAGTAAAATATGAGAGAAAATGAGTGTGAGAGAATAGTAAGTTGCTTGGTGTTGTAAGTATTAAAGTAAATAGGAGAGAGAATGAGTGAGAGGAATAGTGAAGATTCTTTGTTATTTATCTTGATTGTATTGCTTCAAAAAATTTGAATATTGAATCATCATCACAAAATTTAAACAATTGTCATTAACTGTATTTTTGGTGCATCGAATTCAAGTTTAGAATTTCTTAAAAATATTTATTTTTCATTAAAGTTTAATTAATCTGACCAAACGCTCAATTTCTCAAAAAATAAAATAAAATGGAGGTGGTCTCTTGTGAGAACACCTAGATCCGTCTCATAGAAGAGACGGGTCGACCCATGACCCACGGGGGCATAACCACCCATTGGCCAATTTTTTTTATTTTTTTTTATTTTTTGCTTTTTTTTTGAGTTTTTTTTTTTTCCCCGGATTTTCCGTCGTTTACCAAAAGTAATAGTTACCATAACTTAATGTAATGACTGTATACATATAAAGTAACATTGTTCATAAGTAAACGTAACACCTGTTTTACAAAAACAAAAGCTCGTTTTACCCATTTTTTTTCAAATGTAATACTAAATATAATTACGTGTAACACAAACAATATCTAAATGTAATTATCATTTATACTGAAATGTAATAGTGCTTTTGCAAAAATGTAAAATATTGTGTATTTTGATTAAATTTTTTGAAAGAAAGTAACATTTGAAAAGTAACAACTCATATACATGAATGTAATTGTTTGTACAAGTAAATGTAACACTTTAATAAAAGAAATTATAACATATTTTTATAGATAATGTAATACTTTTACATGTAATATTAATCAAGTGTTTTTAGTTCTAAAAATATAAATGGTTGAATTATTACTTTTTCTATACATATGTGTTACAATTATGTATAAACACTGTTACATATAAGTAACACGTTCGTTACATTTTAGTTGTAATAAGTATTGCTTTTGGCAAACGAAGAAAACATAAAAAAAAAAATGTTACTTTTCTGTATATATGTATTACTTTTATATATACAAACTGTTACATATAAGTAACACGTTTGTTACATTTAGTTATAACAACTATTACTTTTGACAAAAGTTTTTGTCAATAAAATGACTCTTTTTCTTTTTAATTTTTTTTTGGATGAATGAAGTATTTTCTTTTAATCAAACTAATAAAATTGAGAACATTTTTGTTTAGCTTTGACAAGTGGCACGAGGTTTATTACACCTCCTATCACAAATTACAAAATAACTTCCCTTAAATTATTTATTTATCTTGATTGTATTATGGCAAAAAAAAAATGAATATTGAATCATCATCACAAAATTTAAACAATTGTCATTAACTGTACTTTTGGTGCATCGAATTCAAGTTTATAATTTCTTAAAAATAATTATTTTTATTAAAGTTTAATTAACCTGACCAAACGCTCAATTTCTCAAAAAATCTATTAAAATGAGACTCTCTTTCTTTTAATTTTTTTTTTTGAATGAATGAAGTATTTATTTAATCAAACTAATAAAACTAAGAACATTTTTGTTTAGCGTCGTTGTAGAGGAGGGAGTATATTAAGTTACGTTTTTTCTTAGTCCACTCTAAAATAGGGGAAATAATAAAGTTACAAAAGATGGCTATAAAATGTGGCTTACAAAATGAGGTATCATAATTGTATTGGTGTTTTTAATTAGAGTGTGCCGGGTCCACTATCGATGTAGCCAATGAAATATCGCCACCACATCTTGTATCCTTCATTTTGTAGCCATCTTTTGTAAGCGTATCATTGCCCCTAAAATAGTTTAACGTATTTTTCCTCTGCCCAGCTGAAAGTATCAATTTTGTGAATGATTTTTTGAAACTTTTACATTATAAAATTTTGTACCTTTTAAAAAAAAATAATAATCAATGTTCATTATTAAGGAACAATTTATGATCCCTGAATGCCATACTCATATTCAGAATAAGTTTGAGGAGGGAGATGAAGGCAGAAGCATATACCTGATGAATCCATCTTGATGTTGTAGGGAGAAAAGGAAGAAGAAGAAGAAGAATTAAGGGGATTAAGATCTTCTAAATGATTGTGCCTTTTCTTCTTGACTTCTTTAACATTTAATGAAGAATTATTGAGAGAGTAATAATGAATGATGTAGTGATTTCTAGGGCTGATGGAGAGCCCTTTATATATGAAACCAATAGGCACCTCATTTAGAGACTACACCCTTTCAACCTAAGTGATGTTAAATTACCACTTGCCCATAAAAAATAGGTAATATTACATCCAGGAATTCTACACATTATTTTAATTCACTACATTTTATATTAACATTATAGGTATGATTTCATTATGAAATTACTAGATGACTTGTGTTGCAAGCCATGTTCTAACACATTATACTTTTGTAAAATTAAATTTTGAATGTGAATAGAAAAATATTTATGACTTTTTTCTATTAAAAATTAATATTTTCGAAATGAATCTTATCAAAATATTGAATGAGTGCAATACAGCAATGTTTTTTAAAATATTTGTATAGTACAACCTAGCCCAAAATGGTTCTACAGATTTCATATATATTTAAAAAAATAAAAAATCATTAGATGTAAAATAATTCAAGGGAGGGGCTATTACCACTAGACATTATACTAATCCACTACATGTACTAAAATTTAGGTTAATTGATGAATATGTTGCCTCATTTACCCTTTAATAACATTTAAAATAAGTTAAATATATTTTATTTTTTTTTAAAATACAAAAAAGGAAAAACTGCAAATATAGTACCTGAACTATTGGGGTTATTTTGGATTTGGTACCTGGATTCTCATTTTTTGCATCTGTCATACCCAATCTCTATTTTTTACTGTATCCCTCCTACCTACAACTAACGACATCCACTTTTTTCCGTTAAGTTAGTCATGTGCCATTCATGTGATCAATTTTGCAGGGGTAAAATAGGAAGACAAATCTGGGTTTATCCTTTGAAGGTGAAAAAACCCAGGAAGTATTCATCTTCATCCTCATTTCATCTCTTTTCTTGAGTGCTTCTCAATTTCAGATAAAAAAACAACAGTGGTGAACAACAAAATCCAACCTAAATCAAACCCAAAGATCGAGCCGAACTGAAATCCAAACTGAAATCACCTTAGCCAAAAAGGAATTGAGTCTCAGGCAAAATTCAACCCGAAATCGAATAAACAGATCTACACCAGATCTACACCATCTCCGACGAAGTCCAGTGCAAAAGATGCAAAACGAAATTCAAAATCAACAGTGGTGAACAACAAAATCCAACCTCAATTTCTGGCTACCACTCCGTCCAGATCTAGCGATCGTGTTCTCCGGCGAATCCAGATCTGGCGATCGTGTTCTCCGGCGCTATTTTCTTGCTGACAATACTTACAAGTTGGGTGAATTCAGATCTGGCTCCGACGAGGTCGACGTGAAGAGCTCCCTGCGGTGGAGATTGAGGCGGCGGCGGCTGGGAGAAAAATGGGAGTTCGGGCGGCGGCGGTGGTTGTGAACGAGCTCGGGTGTGGCGTGGGGAGGGGAGGGAGAGGGAGAGTTTCAAATCATCTTGATCCTGCAACCCATTGAAGTTGATGATGTTGTTTCTTGGAATCTGAACACCATTGTTGATGAAGAAGATGAAGTTGGGGAGGGGTATAGGGTTAATTTCCTATTTTACCCTTTAAAACCACATGATGACTTAACTGAGAAAAATGGATGTCGTTAGTGGTAGGTATGACAGATGCAACAAAATGTGAGTTCAGGTATGACGGATGCAAAAAATGACAGTCTAGGTACTTAATCCAAAATAATCCCAATAGTTCAGGTACTATATTTGCAGTTTTGCCTACAAAAAAATATATATTTTTTATTTAGTTTCTTCAAATGAAAAATAAAATAGTATTTCATATATTTTTAACATTCGATAGAAAGTAAGAATCTATCAAAGTATATACAGGTCTTTGCAATTTATAATTATTAATTTGATGTCATTAACTTATGTCACTACCCTCTTTGTCATTTTCCCCATTTATATGTATATTCTTTAGTGACAAAAAACAAAAGCCTCTCATAATATATTTTTATTTTCAAACTTTCTTCAAACAATTTTTTTAAGCATGATTGAACATAATTTGTTTGTTAATAAGAAGAAAAGCATAAAAATAATAATAAAATATATACATATTTTTAAAGTGAATTTTTGTAATAAATTTGAGTCACAGTTTAATATACAATTGGATGTAATACTGTAGTGAATAAGATAATAAATTACTACAGTAGAAACTATTTAAATTAATACTCGATAATTTAATAAAATCTCTAAAATAATAAATTTGTCTGGTCCCGACTTGGGCTAGTTGAAAAAATTACAAAAATTGATAAAATAATAAGATAATAAATTTTTGGGAGACACTTTTATAATTTTAGGTCCCATGAAAATTATAAATTAATAATTCTCATAAATGAAAAATTAAATATTATAATTTAGTGAAAATATGCAACACCTTTTAGATGAAAATCTATTTTGTAAGATATAGTTGAGTATTTAAAAAAAATTCATGCTGTTTATATATCAAATTTGTTTCAATATACATTGAATGTAGCAATTCTTATTGTCATGAATTCAATGTTATCATCAACTTCCCATGCTTTTCAACTTATTATGTACAATGAATTTAGTTTATACGAAAATCTGAAATTCGTCGAATCAGCTAAAAACTCTTTAAATTAATAACTATTAATTTATCGATAAATTAATAACTCTATAAATTAATACATTTCACTGGTCCCGACATTATTAATTTATAGAGTTTTTACTGTAATTAGTGAATTTAGAAAAACAATATTTTAAATGTAAGATGAGTATATGGAAAATTTTGTTAAATGTTTCTAAGTTCACTACATGTAGTGGAATGAATTAAACAAAATTATTTTCCAAATAATAATGAAATTAAATTTTAATATGCTGGATATCAAACAATATTTACATGTATTTATTACTATTAAACTAAATGGTGAATTCATTAATAAATGCATCTTTTTTATAATAGATTTATGATACTTAATAATATTTTGGCTAACTCCTTAATGTTTATAAATATTTTTTAAATATCACGCAAAATATTGTTTGTGTATAAAAGATAACGAAAGGTAATCAATGGTTTATGATTTGGTTATTTTAATATGAACAAAGAAAATATAAAAAAATATATATATAAACATAAAATGAATCACTAAATTACCAAATATATATATATATATATATATATGTGTGTGTTACTCCTCAAATCATGGAAGGATGTAAATGTCTATTTATAAAATTTATAGTGAATGAGTAATTTTTGTAGTGGAATTAGTCCCTCCCATAATTCAATTACACATGTACTTAAATATTTATGCAATGTACATCTCACTATCATAAATATATAAGGGCATACTCCCACCGCCCCATAACAATTGGCACACTTTGACTTTTTTTTGGTCAATTAGGTCAATCTTTGACCATAATTTTATGAATATCTAGATATCTCTAGACAATTCTAAAAATTGTTAATGATAGTATTTCTAATAGTGAAACAATAACAATTTTTAGAATTTCATAGAAATATTTAGATATTCATAAAATGATGGTCAAAGATTGACTCAGTTGACCAAAAAAATCAAACTGTGCCCATTGTTATGGGATGGAGGGAGTACTCGGTAAACAAAGGTAAAGATTTGTATATAATGGTGAAACTACAAATATTTTGGGACAAGCATCAACTCTTTAAACTAGGCTGAGGGAATACAAAATACAAAGATTTAACTTATTTTAAATATTACTTTTAAATGATTGTCCATTTTATTTTGAAAAGCAAAAAAAATGACAAAAACTTTTTTTTTTATATACAAAAATAACAAGCACCTTTGTTGGCAGAATGAATTAATACAAGCTTATCTCTCAGGATGAGAAATGTAAATGCAAAATCAAAATTAGTCCCACTTATTTCATTTTTTATTTTTTTTAACAAGTCACTTATTTCAATCTTATCTAAAGCAATGTTCTAAAAAGCGTTTGGCGATCGCTAAGCGCCGCAGCAGGGTCTAGCGACTAGGCGGGGTCTAAACGGGACTTAGGCGGGGCCGAGAATTCAGAAATAGTTATAATATCTTAGGCGGGACTTAGGCGTTTCATGAACGCTTAACGTCTATGCGGGGCCTAGACGGACGTCTTTTATAATACTGATCTAAAGTGGTTACTACACAATAGCTAATCCCAATAAATGCAACTCTATCCCATGGAATCATGAGTTTAATTTTCTTTAAACCACCCTCCACTATTACTATCTCTCTAAAATGTGTGCATAAAAGAAAACTGATATTCAACCCAAAAGTTCAAGTTTCCAACTCCAACCCATGACAAAACTTCCAAATCCCTACTCACTTCAACAATTTGTTGGGTACTTGGGTTGGCATGATATGACAGTCTGAATCTGGCCCATTAATTTTGAGCTGAATGAAAGAGATTATGTTAATTTTAAGCCGAATGATAGAAATTTAATGAGGGTCATTTTAAAAATTTTCACTTCACCCTCACATTTTATTCGCAAAAAATTACATTCAAACATAGGAGTATTATTTTATTCGATTACACTGCAATCACTGTCATGCTCACTCAATCCCAACTTTAAAGTCACCATCTCCTCAAATTCTTGATATATATACTACTTCTGTTCCTCTTTAATCTACAATTATTGTTGTTTTGGTTGTCTTACTTTAATTTACAAAGTTTCAAAATGGAAATGTTTTAATACTTCTAAAATAGTGGGACCCGCTTGTCATAATCACAACAACTATCCACGAACCCGGAACCGCTCCACCGAGTTAGCTACACCTCTCCACCCAACGGCTCCGATCAAGGCCACATACACACATTTATCATCTGTGCGGCTTGGATGATTTCAATTTTTTGTGGGTCCCACCGAGCTCAGCTACATCTCAGCCGTTGGGTGTAGCTAAAATGAGGTGGGTGTAGCTAAAATGAGGTGGCTTCAATCTCCACCATTGGGTGGAGCGGTTCGAAATCCACTATCTACTTACTATTCTCCACCACACTTTCTCTCTCCCACTCAACTATCTACACCCACAACACATCACATTTTCAATCATTTTCTTAATTCTTGTGCCACGACTCATTTTTGTAAATTAAAGAGGAACGGAAGGAGGAAGGCACAATAAATGTACATGAGAGTTTTCATATACTGAACATGTCTGCACTCAACTTGAACCATCCAAATGATTCAACAATGGCAAAAAAACAGAAGAACACAAACAAAGTACCATCCAAAAACAACCGTTTCTTTTTCCATTACATAAACCACATAACCATACTACTACAACATTAAGAAAGAAAAAAAAAGTTAATAAATAAACTTCCACCATACTAACCCCTATAGTTTCAAACCCTAACAACATATTTTCCAAACAAGGGAGAGCTAAAAGCTTCAATCTTTATAGCTTAGCTCAATCCACATTCATTCATCTTCTTCTTCTTCTACTCAGACCGAGCAGCATACCTCTCCACATTCTTGTCAAGGTTCAACCCCACCATAGCCTCACCCAAGTTACAACTCACGTCCGCCAATATCTGAGGGTCGCTATAATGAGTCACTGCCTGAACGATAGCGCGGGCCCTACGCGCAGGATCACCGCTCTTGAAAACACCGGACCCCACAAAAACTCCGTCACAACCCAACTGCATCATTAAAGCTGCGTCAGCAGGGGTGGCTACACCACCAGCTGCAAATTGGACCACGGGAAGCCTGCCTAGCTGCTTGGTTTGCATCACTAGATCGTACGGTGCAGCTATCTTCTTGGCAAAAGCGAAGACTTCATCGTCGTCCATGTTGGCGAGAACCCTAATGTCGCCCATGACGGAACGGACGTGACGGACAGCCTCGATCACATTGCCTGCATGATAAAAAAAATAAAAATAACATATGATAAAGCATAATTGAATATTGTTTCCCGTGTTAAACATCACATACCACAACAACAAGATTGTGAAAATGAGATACCAATAAGCATATAAGATCATCCATTTCGGCATAATTTCCTCTTATGGCTTAATGTTGAATTAAGCTCAATCTTTAATCCTTCACTATGCTGCTAAGAGCATGTTTGTTTGAGCTGGATAAGGCTTCTGACTCACATAACGGTGTTTTTTTTTTTTTTTTTTTTTTTTTTTTTCCGATGTCCATGCAAGAAGGAAGCGAGTAGAGAGATCGAACCCTAGCAAAATAACAGTAATTGACAAAAAAAAAAAAAAAAAAAAAGAGAGAGAGAGAAATCAATTTGTGCTATTGCCTAATGAAATTATTAATTATACCTCGTGCTTAATGAATCGTACCATCTTATAACTTGCAAAACGTTAGAACCAAACAGGGGACGAAATTGAAAACTTTACCAAAACAATCCCTAAATAAAAAAAAATATACCTGTCCCAGCCTCTCCCTTGGTACGAATCATCGCCGCACCCTCACGAATTCGCCGGAGAGCCTCCCCCAAATTCCGGCAGCCGCAAACGAACGGAATTCTGAAATTATGCTTGTTGATATGGTTCTCGTCATCAGCCAAGGTCAAGACCTCGCTCTCATCGACGTAATCAACGCCAATGGCTTCCAGAATTTGAGCCTCAACGAAGTGGCCAATTCGAGCCTTAGCCATGACAGGGATGGTAACTGCCTGCTTAATTTCCTTAATCAGCTGCGGGTCGCTCATGCGAGCCACGCCGCCCTGCGCCCTGATATCGGCCGGGACTCGCTCGAGCGCCATGACGGCGCATGCGCCGGCTTCCTCAGCGATTCGAGCTTGTTCGGCGTTAACGACGTCCATTATAACGCCGCCTCGGAGCATTTGAGCCAGGCCGACCTTGACGGAGAAGGTCGATTTCTTACTCTCGGTGATTGCGCCATTCCCGTACACCGCGACAACTCCGGTTCCGGCCATTACTGTGTGTTTAGTGTGAGAGAGAGAGAGAGAGAGAGAGAGAGAAGGATGAAGAGATTGGGAAAGGAAAGGGGGTGTGGAGGGGAGAGAGTTTGAAGGCGAATGGGGCGGTTTTGAATTGAGAAAAATGTGGAGAGATTTTACAAAGAGCTACCCTGATCTTTAGAAGATTGACAAATGAACCCCCACAAGTGATTAGAGAATGAATTTGGGGTGAGTATTTATAGGGGAAATTGGGTACTTGCATGACTCCTAAGTGTCAATTTGTGGTGAAAGTGGTTCATGCAAGTTAACACATGTGTAATAGGGTGTCAAAAAATGAGAAGAGAGTGCCAAAACATGTGAGGAGGGTGTCATTTTTTGGATTACTTATAGAACATTTATGATATGTAACTGATTTTTAGTAGAGTGTCACTGATGTATCTGTTAAACGATATCTCATTCATAACTATTGGTTTTCTTTTGGGCTGATATAACGGACTTAAAGGCCCATTTGAAGTAGGGAAAAAGAGAACCGTTTGAATAATTTTGAGAAATTTTATGTGCTGAGTTCGCTTAAAGAAGAAATATCAAACTCATATCATAGTATTTATTACAAGATATATTGGATCCTGAACATGAAGATGTATTTTTGTGTTATGACAATTTTTCGGTAATCATTTCTTAGATTGCAATATGCCATAGATCTTTTCCTGAAATTGTTTAACATGAAAGACGACAAATGTGTTTTATCTTTAGTAATCTCATCACGGAAATTGTATGTATTCGTGTCAGTATTGTCGTATTATGTTCAAAGCCACGTGATCTTTGTTAGTAATTATCGAATTCAAAATGTGAAAATACACATTTTGTGTGACGACAAACTAAATAATTATGTTCAAATGGATATTTATATGAATTAATTGCAATGGAAATAAATCCCAGCTTTTAAACTTTTAATATTGAAGTCGACAACATCTATTCAATCAAAGTAATATATCTATCAACTTGGATGCATTTGTGTGACTGTTGTCGCATTGTCCAAACTCCCATTTGATCCTCTCTTTTGTAGCGGTTACTCGATTTTGAATCTAAAATGCATGATTTGTGTGACGACAAATAAAATGATTGTGTCCACAAAACTGGATTATGAACCATATATCCTCTTACAAGTCATTAGTTGAAATGCGACAAATTAGTGTTTTATGCTCAATATTCTCACAACTTACACGTATTCGTATGACTATCATTGAAATAGTCTGAACCCTACAATACTCAATTTTTACTTTTTAACAATTTTCATACTAGTAGGGAGTCAGAAATTTGTCTTGGTACAAATGGGGGCAATTTGTAATTTTGTAATAAAAAGCAAACTTTAAAAAAAAATTGTTAAAACAATATATTGAAAAAACAAATTAAGGGAGCACCTGCCCCCATTACATAAGGGATGGCTCCGCCCCTATTGCATCATTATAGTCAGTTTCAAACTTCATTATTTATAAAAACCCTTCTCTCCACGTGTATTAGCTATAAAAAGGGAGAAAAAAAAAACATACATCAATCATAAAGATCGAATGTGTTAGTGTAGAAAATGGTGCTACCACTAGTGCTGCCAACAGTGTTACCCCAAACGAGATTTGTAATAGTTTCATCATTTATTCACAAAATTATTGGATATTAATGTTGAATATTTTCTGCAATATTAATGTGAATTGTAGGTCCAAAGAATTATTAAAGGTTGATCAAAATGATGAAGCTACAAATAAGGGGTTAGTTGAAGGAAAAATTATGCATAAATGAAGATTTATGCGTAACTTTTGAAGAAGAGGAAAACGTGGACTTGAACTTGTTCAAAGGCTGAATTTGTTCAAAGAGAGTACAAGTTCTTCACAGCTCGAAGGTACAAGAAGGAAAAGCAAGGACTTGGGCACCAAAAATTTGTTCCTACATTTATGGACATGTAGAGAAATTATTCCCCAAGACTCGGCATCCACTCCTCCACTCACACCACGTTTTGGAGGCCAATATAAAGGCTTGATGGGATCATTCTAAATATACAAGAGAGAAATATTAAACACACATAGCCATAGACCAAGTGCTAGTGATGTTATAACACTCATTCCAACATCACAATCTAGTTTCTTGAAGAAACTATTTGTTGAAGGCTAAATTCAGTAAATTGGTCTAGCCTTTTGATTGTGATGTGAGTGTTGTTTCTTTATTGATGGTTCTTGTATCTAGCACATTTTGTACTCTTATTTTCTTTAGAGGATAGGAGCTGTTTAGACTTTTGTACTTAAGAGAAATACTTCTAGTGAAAGTCTTTTTTTGCCATGAGGCTACCACAAGTTATATATTTATATAACTTGTGAAAATATATCTCTCTGTGTCAAATTTCCGCTGCAAACTCGTTTTGAAAATTGTTTTAATTCGGGTGTGTAAAGTGTTACCGGAAGTATTATCGTTGCACTGCCAACACTTTTATAACACTTTCTCTAAAACCAAGGCCATTGACATTTTCAGAATGCATTTCTAAAAGAGAAGGAAAGACATCATACTAATATATGTACACGTGAATTCAACCTGAATAAGAATATACATGTGCTTAACGCAAAATGATTGATGGACACACTAAATATAACTTTTTACAGTGATCACACCATTTATAAGAACCCTATTAGACATGTGCACTATTAGGTGTACTCCCTCCGTTTCATGTCACTTGAGACTTATTTCATTTTTCGTTTGTTCCACATGACTTGAGACTGCCCAAAATAGCAAAGAATCTTTACTATTTTTTTCACTCATTCTCTTTCCTACTTTACTTTTACACTCACAACACCAAACAACTTATTATTCCTCACACTCATTCTCTCTCCTATTTAATTTTTCATACTCACAAACACCTCCTCCCACTATTTCTCTCTCTTACTTTTCCTTAATTTGTGTGCCAAAATTTTTGATCTCAAGTCACATGAAACGGAGGGAGTATTCGTCGAAAGATATAGTGCATATACCTAATAATTTTACATTCAATTCAATTTTGAGAGAGCAAGAGAAAAGAAAATTTCATTTTAATTGTATACCTGCGAATTCAACACGAGTAAGGATACAAACATGCTTAACTTGACAAGATTGACGGACACACTCAGTGGCTTGTTATAGCCTCTAAGGGCATCTCCAATGGTAGGTATCAAAACCAAATTTTGGTACCTACCAAAGAAGTTAAGATCTCCAACAACAAAAATCAAAGGTATCATTTTTTGAGAAAGAGTTAAGTAAGGTACCAAATTTGGTACCAAGCTTAACTCTTCTTTATCATGCGCATGGAGTGAGTTTGTGGCTAAAAATTATCCGGACATTATTCCCCAAAGTCATGGTGCATTTTTATTTATTTTTGTCTTTTTGTTCTTATACTTGAAAATCTTGACTTTGGTTTGTTTTGTTATTTTTTTTCTTTATTTTTAAATTTGAGCAATCAGTGACTTTTACTTTTCTTTGATTTTTTTCTTTTCCTCAACATGTAGAGACGAAATCACCTGTATCACACTTGTGTACCATTTGGTGTACCACTAGTGATCTAACGATTATGAGTTAATTAAGTTGTCATTAAGATTTTATCATCAATGATAATAGCCGTCGGATCACCAGTGGTACACAAAGTGGTACATAGAAGTGGTACAAGTGATCTCGCCTCCAATATTGACAAAAAGAGGGCTGCGTGGGGGCGTAAGAATTCCAATGGAAGTTCGCAGGTTGCCAGAAAACAGCACAGTTTCCCAATGTAGGCAATTGTAAAACGTCACTTGCAGTGCACACCAACACCAAAAAGAAAAATTCGATTTTTCTTTCTGAGTGGTTATATACTATTTCTTTCATCCCAAAACATCTTCCACAAAAAATAATGCATTTGAATTAAAGAATGAATATATATATATTAAAATATACTCCATCCGTCCCACTCGAATTAGGATTTTTGGGTTGGGTATAGGGATTAAGGAAAAAGTGTTAGTGTAGTAGGTGTTGTGAGTATGAAAAATGAAGTAGGAGAGAGAAAGTGAGGTAGAGAATAATGAGTGGAAAATTGTTGTGAGTGTGAATGTGGGTCCTATTAAATAAAACACTTCCATTTTTGGCTTGTCTTAATTCGAATGGGACACCCAAAATAGAAATTTGTCATGATTCGAGTGGGACGGAGGGAGTATTGATAATTAAAGTATGTTTAAAAATAATTAGGAGAAGATATTTTTAAAATGAACTCCTAACTATTAATTCACACAGCTCATAATAATAATAAAAACTTTTAAAAATGATTGAGTATAAAAATTTAAGAAAAAAAGTGAAAAAATGTGATGTGTGGTGAGTGTAGAAAATTTGGTAAAATAGAGAAAGTGGAGTAGAAAATAGTTACTGGATAATTGTATGCGATTCCCTAACTATTTGTGGACACAAGTGGGTCTTATATTTTATACAAGTTGGATCACAAAGAAAAAAGTACTACTTTCGGGGAAAAAAAGAAAAGGTACTACATTATTAACAAATTATGTTAGAAAATTTATCAAATTATGTTAGAAAACTAACAAAATATGTTACGGGTAAACGGTTAACGGTTACACGTACACGAGTTAACAACCCCTAACCGAACCGCCCTAGCCACAGTTTCGGGTAAATCGGTTAACGGTTCTTCGACGGGTGCGATTAATACGGTTCAAATGCGAGTGCGGTTCGACGAGTCGTCACAGGTGCGGGTGCGGGTTGGCCATGTCTAATAAACATTGTGCAAACAAGTACAACACATTCTTTAAAAATGTTGACAAGTCAAATACGACATTTATTATAGAAGGATGGAGTACAATTTAACAATACTCAAAATAAGAGATAATTTTCTAAATCAAGATCAGTAAATATGAAAATAAGGAGAATTAATGAATCAAAAGGAGAGAATAATTCAATGGAAACAAAGAAAAGAAAAGACTATGAATTTCAAGGAACAAAAAAGGTTGGAAAGAGAAAGTTGATAATAACGAATGCTTTATAAATAAAAAAAAGAAGATAAAAATGGAGTATTTTTAGAGGATAAGATGAAGTAAGTCACGGAGTCCTCTAGTTTTCAATCCGTTATAAATTATGACTATATTTTTCCCAACCCCTCATATATAGTTTTTACTCATTCCGTCCCAAAATGATCTTATCATTTGCGATCTTTCAATGTCTCAGAAAGTTCTTTTCATTTTTACAATTTAGGCTTAAAGGCGTATAAATAAAACATGGTTAGTGAAACAAGTGTTCAAATCCTTAAAAAGTTTGAATAGTCAAATGAGAAGATTATTTTAGGACGGAGGGAGTATTATGTTAAATTAATTCGAACACAAAGATATTATTTGAAGGAAATCCAAACTGTTGTTCCAGCGAAGTTGTTGTAGTATTATGATGCTTGACAAAATTCAGCACGCCTTTCAGACTCAATTTATGAGATAAATATGATGTTTGATGATTCTCACAGTCGATTTAATTTTAGGGTTAATGACAATTTAGGGCCTGAACTCTAGGGGGTGCGTTTAAACGGGGCCTGGGTTTTTTTTCCCACTAGATCAGGGCTCAATATCTAAATTTTTCGCCAGTTAAGGGCTTTCTGACGGAAATCGTTAGAAAAGTCAGTTAAGTGCCATGAGCCGTGCACGTGATCGGCTAAATGGATGGGTTTGTAATGATATTAGTTAGTAAGGGTTTTAGTGAAATTTTTGAAACTCAAAAGGTTTAAAAATGATATAAATATTTTTTCTAAATAATCAAGTATATAATAAAGTAAGTAATTATCATATATAAAATAAATTTATTAAAAAAAAATCAAAATTATTAAACAAATTATTCTAATAGCTATATTAAATATAAAAGGATTTAGATTATTTTCTAAATAATAAATTTAAAATAAAGAAAATTATAAATAAATTTAAATTTTATTCTATGAACATACTAATAAATTACTTTTTAGGTTAAATCAATTGCACAATGAAAATCTAAAACTTGCTATTAAGTATTGACACAGCATCAACAATACTATCAATAACATGTTTTAGATTTTCATTAGAATAATTATATTAACCTAAAATCATTGGTCAAAATTCCTTCGTAGTAACGTCGAAAAAAGTATGAAAGTCATTTTGGGACGGAGGGAGTATAATATTCCTAGAAAAAAAATATGAAAGTCATTTTGGGACGGAGGGAGTATAATATTCCTAAAAAAGTATGAAAGTCATTTTGGGACGGAGGGAGTATAATATTCCTAGAAAAAAATATGAAAGTCATTTTGGGACGGAGGGAGTATAATATTCCTACTAACCATCACCACACCCACCGCCACCACCACCACCACCATTGACACCGCTATCTATGAACACCACCGTCAACACACTAAAACCACCGTCAACACACCAAAACCACCGCCACCACCTTCATTCTCCCACAACCACATCTTTAGAACTACAATCAAATTTCCAGCTCAATCTAGAGTGAAAAAAAATTCAAAATTCCCAAATTCTGGGCTTCAATATCATTCAGGACCTTAAATCTTAAGATCTAGGTTTTCAAATCTGGTTTTGTAAGAACCATATCTCGTTTTCAGATCAAATTTCAGCTCAATCGCCATTGTTGTTGTCGATTATCAACAGATCATCTTCTTCACAAACAAATCGTCATCTTCAAGGCCGAATTTGGTCAGATCTAGACCAGATATTCTTCTCGAATGTCTCGATTATGCTGGCACAAGAGAGACGAGAAATTGGTGAGGGTCCGATCGGTCGTCGATTGAAAGGGGAGGAGGGGGTGTGCGGCTTCAACAAATCTGGAGAAGGGGGTGTTGATGGATTGGGGTAGGGTTTGTTGATTTAGTGGTGGAGATGGAGTGGGTAGCGCCGGAAGTTCGAGAGAGAGAGAGTTGGGAGTCGCCGGAAGTTGGGAGTCGCCGGCGTTGGGAGTCGCCGGTGTTGGGAGAGACGGGAAATTGGTGAGGTCGGTGTAGGGAGAAAACAGAGAGGAGGGGGGTTGAGGAGTCTTTTATTTGTGTTTAAGCCCATTATAATTTTAGCCCCTTTAGTTTCACAATATGCATTAGAACCCTAGTTTGATATATAAATTACAAATCCATCCAATCCGTGTATCACGTGCTTGACACATGGCACTTAACTGACTTTTCTAACGATTTCCGTCAAAAATCCCTTAACTGGCGAAAAATTTAGATATTGAGCCATGATCTAGGGAAGAAAAAAAACCCAGCCCCGTTTAGACGCACCCCTCTGGAGTTCAGGCCCTAAATTGTCATTAACCCTTAATTTTATTTGCATAACTTAAAAATTTAATATGTGGATGTATCTCTCAACCTATAGATTTCAACGCTATCACAATCTCGTTAAAAAACATCTAGTCTGTTTTTTATATTAGTACAACAATAGGAGATGGGTGGATCGTCAACTTGCCAATGAAATGTCTACTTCTACATGTTACTTTCACAAAACATTTCAAGATATTTTTAGTTCTCGCTGATTTTAAAATTTGTTGTTGTTGTAGCTTTTCTTATTATTGATTTTTAAGTAGTGTATTTCAACTTATTTGTAAGTTATTTGTAACATAATAAACTTGCGAAAAAAAAAAAACACTAGTATTTCTTATTGAGAAATGTAATATTTATTTTGAAACAAATAATAATAAAAATATAAAGTAAGATATTTATATGGGCGGATGATGAATGACCACTAAACACTTTCTCCTACTTGCTACTTGATCCATATAATCTACTAGAAAGTGACAGGCCAAGTAATTGTCCAAGTTAGAAGAATTCTACCAAGTTTAAACTTGAGACCGCATGCAACATTGACAAGTTTAATCTTATCGATTGACTAACACAATTTCTATAAGAAAAAAACCACCAATTTGCCGTATTGGGTTGGGTACCAAGAGGCGAGATGAATACAATTCGTTGGGGGAGGAGGTTTTAGAGACTCGAAAGTCGAGACTATTTGCTTTAGAGTATATCGATATGTGTACAGTTTTCTATAAACAGTGAATGCACATATTTTTCGTACGTGCAAGACCTGAAAATGCATGAAAGAAAACTAACTATGAAAAAGCACGAAGGCCATAAAAGAATACAAAGTATACTCAAACATATTTTAGATTCCTTTTATAAGACGGTTTTATAAACAAGATGGTATAAACAAGATGGTGCGAAAATATGTGATGTGTGCATATTAGAGTTATAGCGATCGCTAGTACCTGCATTGGTCAACCTATTATGAACAAACTTTCAGTTGTTGCTCAAACTATGTATATCCGCCGTACTTTTTTCATGGTTCTACAACATATAGGACAAGTCCCAATCACCTAAGCTATCCGGCAAGAGTCCCATTTTTAAAGGGAGATTAACTTCATCTCAGTATGTTGGGTTTGGAGTCCTAAACCTAAGGGGAAGCAAAGGTAGAAAAAGAGTCTAAGTTAAAGGAGGTGGAAGAGTCGAAGAGGTGTTCGAAAAGGAGAAGGAAACAGCTGCCGGAGGAGTGGGCGGCCCACATGGTGGGGCTGGGCGACCGCCCAAACTCTCAGAGATGGACATGCCTTAAACTAGAGAAGTGGGCGACCGAACACATGGAAGTGGGAGGCCGCACACTTAACGGGGCGAGATCTGAGTTGCTGATTTGTTTCCTATTTTGAAACATCTCTTCCAAATAGACTTAGTGCTTCCTTATACACCTATATAAGCATAATTTCCTCCATAATATTGTGTGCCAAGAGGATAGAGTTAGGATATCAAGAGAGAGCACAAAATAGTGTCTAGGAGGGGGCAGAGGCCTAGGAGAGCCATGTGGGCGATCCTACAACCCGGCCATGATGATGTTGTTTGTGTGTTCATGGGGAGAGATAATAATATGTAGGAGAGGGTTGCGAATGAAGATTAGTCATACTAGATCTGTGTGAGTGTATGTACTAAGTTGTAGCAATCGACATATTATTATAGTGATATCCTGGCTTGGTGCCTCCGGATGTAGCCATAGCTAGGGATGGTGAACCGGGTGAACAAATTCATGGTGTTCTTGTTCTTTCATATTATATTATCATGTGTTGATTATTTTCTCCATGTTAATGACTGCTAGTATGGGCTAGTGGATGCGAAAATCCCCCCAATTCCCCAACACAGTACGAATATGCATCTTTTTTTTAAAGTACAAACAAATAAAATTACATTTAAGAAAATATCTTTAAGAAGGAGTAAACTGCATTTTTGCCATTCGTACTATTGTGTTTTTTCATATTTACATTTGTACTACTGAAACAATAAAAGTAACATGCGTACTAGTGATATAATAGCAAAACTAACCAAAATCGTTAATGGGTGTCAATGGACGTTAATGGGCGTTAAAAATTTAACAGATATAACTATTAATATTTTCAATTAACCCCCTTAACTAGAAAACCTTTTTTAAAACAATTAACTACAAATTTAATATTTATTTTTTGACTTTTTTTTACGTTTTATTTCAGAGATTATAATACAATTATATTATCTTTTTATATACACCCTTGTTTCAAACTTTTATTGTTTTTAAAATAATTTTCAAAATAAAAATATTAAGTAAAGATTTTTGTAAAATAAAGAGGGTTAACCCAAACCATCTCTCTTTCTCTGAGATTTCTCATCTTTCACTACCCTCCAATCAATCCCCTTCTTCCATTCATTTCTCAAGCTCAATCCAATTTCAATTCTTAGAAAAACAAAATTGAACCAGGAATCAGGATTATAATCTCCATCCATCTTATGGCCCCAACTGCTCAAACCGGCGCCTGCCCATCGACTTTAATCAGGCCGGCGTTCTTCCCCGGCTCCGGCATTGTTCTCCGGCGTCACTCCGACTGTAACCACGACACTGGTCTCTTTCTTCTCCGACTAGTTTTGTCTTCAATTTGAATGAGCTGGGATGTTGGGGAAGTGGGATTTGAGAAACAAGTGCAGAAGACCGTGGGTAAATAGGGTGGGTAGCAGAAATAGGAAAGTCAGGGGGCGGAGGTTAGAGAGAAAATGGAGTGCTAGATCTGAAGCTTTTGGCGTGTTGGGGTTTTTGCGAAGTTGTTGCAGATTTTGCAATTATTGTTGCAGATATTGTCATTGTTGTTGGAGGGGTGATAATGGTAGTGGAGGGAGCAAGTGAAGGGGAGTGGTGGGGGAGGAAGGTGCAGTGGTAGGGATGGAAAGGGAGGAGGGGAGGTGTGGTAGTTATGGAAGGAGGAAGGGGGTTCTGGGAATTAGATGGGAATGGGAGTTACAGAGATGAGAACCCATTAAATGGGGGAAGATGGGGAAGAAGATTAGGTTAGGTTATTGCTTTTTGTTTCTCTTTTTTTTTTTAAACAAAAAAAAAAAAAAAAAAAAACTTTTTTTCTTTCTTTTCTTTTTCCTTCTTTGGTAGTATTTAATATCTACTTTTTAACGTCCATTATATTATTTAACGATTTGAGTTAGTTTTGCTAATTAATCAATAGTACGCATGTTCCTTTTGTTGTTTAGATAGTACAAAGGTTAAAGTGATATTCTTAACATAGTACGGATGTCAGAAATGTGGTTTACTCCTTTTAAGAAGTAGCCTATGCAACTCTTTTGGGATTCTGAAAACACACACACCCCCAGCACAAGAATGTAATTCTACAAGTGAACCGACTCTTCGAAGAGGTCAACTTACACCTGCAGCGCCATTGTTAGTACTACCTCCGTCTCAGAGTAAGTGTCAGTGTCCACTTCCTAAAATGGAAAAAAATCTTTACTATTCACTCCAATCATTCTCTCTCATACTTTACTTTTACACTCAGACCACCAATCAATTCAATATTCTCTACCTCACTCTCTCTCTCCTACCTCACTTTTAAAAATTGACACCGTTGGTGTTTATATACGTATGTTAATAAATTTTAATTATTTTTTATACTGCTGCGTTATATAATAAGTTGCAGTTTATAGTTATTTATAATACGTCATCACACATTTTTTATTCTTTTTAAATCACACATTTGTTGAAGTACTACCTGTCCCTAAGTGAGTGTCTACATTTCATTTTAATAAGGGACATCTGAAAATGTCAACTTTTTGTACACTTTGTTTGCAAAGATTCATATATAATCTTGTAATCTCCTTTCTAAATATTTAGTTTTGCACGTATAAAGAGACCGGTGAAAAAAATTCGAAAAAAAACATTTAGGGACAAAGTTATGCTAAAAAAAGACACTCATTTTGAGATAAAGATTTCTTGAAAATGGACACTCATTTAGGGACAGAGGGAGTAGATTTTTTTTAAATGTATTTTTGGAAGACAAACTGGCCCCTATTACCAAAGTTCCCTCGCCTCTCTTTTCCAGGCTGTGTTTCAACGTACCACTAAACACACGCACACAAAAACAATACCCTCCAAAATTCCCACCTTTACCCTCACACAAACAGCATTAAAATATTCAAAATTCCATAATTCAGGGACAAAATCGTAACTTCCACTTTCCCACAAACACAAACCATTTCCGCCGGACAATCGCCACCGGCCAGGCGGTCTCACACCCGCCTCTCCTCCTCTCTCCTCATTTCTCTCCCAATTTTTCAAAAAAAAAAAAAAAAAAACAGAAAAAAAAATCCCCTCAATCAGATCCACCTACACGCAATCGACGAACCCTAGAACCCGATTCGAATCAAAACTCGGCAAAATTGATTCGAATCGAGACCAGCAGCAGCAGCAGCTCCATCAACAATGGGGATTTCAATCTCGCGCTCGTGATCGTCGCCATAGTCGTTTGTGTACTGGTCTTCATCTTCAATGTCTACCTCCTCGTCAATTACCAACACCCTGACGACAAGAACCAAGCTTATTTCCCCAAATTCGTCGTCGTTTTGGGCCTCTCCGTCGCCGCTATCTCAATTCTCATGTTGCCGGCCGACGTAGCAAACCGCAGGCTTGTCAGCATGCGATTTATAACGGCGCGTGTAATAACCACGCCGTGACGGCGCGTATATGTTGCTATGCTATTCGATGTTAGTGGCGCTGCTCTGTCGTTCGTCTCATGTTGATGCTATTCTCGTCTTCTTTGTTATTCCTTCGCTATGTTCTCTACAAGGCGACCAGGACAAGAACGGCACTTCGCGTCCCTTTTCATCATTCGTATGATCATAATTTTGGTCTGTGTATAAATTTAGCAAAATGTTTGCGAATTGACGTTGTTTTTGTGTGCAGGACTATTGGAAAAAGGATAAAAAGTGCTTTGAAATGGGTGATAGCGACTGCTATTGTTTGCGCTCTAGTGCTTGGGATTCTGTATGGTTAGTATTTCTCCCTTTTCGCGCAATGCCTTCATTTTCTTCTTCACTTAAGCATTATCTTCAAGAAGTAGCTAAAATAGATAATGTTGTGTTTGGAATGCAATTGTTGGAGATGAAATCGTAAAAATTCGTATGAAACATTTAATAGATGCTTACTCGGTTTATGGTAGCTAAGTTGGAAAACTGATGTGGAAGTGTTCGTTTTGAAAGGTTTGGGAATAATGGAAACTGTAATATGCTACCTATAGTTGTGAACTCATGTTCATGGCTTTTCTGTTTAGTCAGTTGTTTAGTAGTATTCAGAATGTTAAAAAGTGTTATTGGTGTTGAACAGTTGGTATACATGTCCTGGAAATTGTAGAATTGCATTATGTGCTGGCTATATTGAGGTTCGTTGGTGGTTGCCTTTCCCTTTTAATTGGAGTATGAAGAAGAAAATGCTGCTTAGTTTATTGAGAATGATCGCTACGATTAAACATCATGTTAGGATTTTGTTTTTATTTACTAAAGGTCGGTTGTATTGTATAACGCATAGATAACACCTGACGAGGCTAATATAGATCAGTATTTAGGATTAGCTTTGTTTATTGAGAATGATCTCCAGTAATTGCTGCGTAGCTTATTGAAATACCTGGTTGTTTCCTTCCATCAGACTGGCTTTTTCTGCTTATAGGTCATAATTGGTTTAAAATCATTGGTTACCTTGTAAAAACTTATTGCGTTAACTGGCACTCAATGGTGAAAAAGGATTTTGTTAAGTGAATGCGAGTAGGTTATAGTTGGCACTATAGTCACACATCGATTAATTTCCAGATGTTGGAAAGAAGTTGAGAATTCGGAACTTGCTTATGGAGAATAGACAGAGCTTATACATTAGGTTAAATAATCCAGTCATCCAGTATCTCATGTTAGAATGATTTACTAGGATCTTTCTGAAGCTTTATTTGTGTTCTATTCACAAACTATCTCATACTTAAAAATAGTCCTCATTTGAATGTCAAATCCTGGAGGAAGAATGTTTAGTTGATCTTACATAACCCAGGGGAACATTGTCAACCTATCAACATGACACTATGTGGTATCATGTAGAAGACAACTGTAACCCTCGTTTTCTGATCGAACATGAGTAAATTTGGAACGTTACTTAATCTATTACACATTGTGAGGTGAACTCTCTCTTCTTTGGACTACTCTAGGTCTTAGTTTTTTTATTGAGTATCTGCTTTTCGGAGTGGAATTTCTAATGTGTTACTATGAGGCATTCCTTTGGAGGCTGAACTCATATGGAGAATGCATGTTCTACTATCATTTAGGGTGGGAGCGTAGTTGTTAAAGGCGAGAGGCGGGTGGGAGGTATCTAGAAAAGGTGAGGCGGTTGAAAGGCAGCCAAAAGGCGAGCAATGCGTTAAAAAATAGAGTAAAAAAAGTAGTAAAAATATATATGTGCAACATATATTACGACAAAGATGAAAACATGTTCTAAACAAGAATTTTGCATTAAACAATTGTCACAAGCCTACATGTAATTGTAAATCAACACAATTCAAACCTCAAAAGTGAGAATTCTACGAAAAAGACACATTAATTTAACTAAGATGTTTAAATCATCAAATATGTAGTAATTAAAAAAATGTAACTTAATTTCAAAGCATGTAAGAAATGAGAATAGTACTAAGTATAGTATTAAATTAAGTTAATATATAATGTCAAACCTATAATTCCATACCTAGAGATGAACATAAGAGTCCATGGGAAAATTAAAACTTTAAAGAGCAAGAAGAAAAGAACTAAGTTAATGAAATAGCAAACGAAACTAGAGTAGATTGGGTCACTTATTTGCCTTAGTTTGTCATTTGTCGCACTATTTTTCTTTTGTACGCTTAAGAGAAACTAAGGCTATCTTTCTTTCTTTTACACGCGCAAGCTATCTTTACCCAGTTTTATTCCAAAATAACTGATTTTAAGTTAAGCCATTAAAAATAAAATTACAAAATCGCCTAAGTTAACGTTACACACATGGCTATTACGCCTTTTGTCAAAGGCGGCGCATCATGCCACTAGCCATAACTAAGAAAGGGGTTGCTTGTGTCAAAAGACACACAACATCCCGCCTCAACACTAAAAGGCGGCTGACCCCAAAAGGCGCCAAAAAGGCGAGGGTGGCTAGGGTAGCTCTAGCCTTTCACAACTATGGGTGGGAGTTGGGACTTTTTCTCAGTAACAGATTGGTAGTTGATGGACATAGCAGATAGAAAATTCTTAACAATAGGTCAGCCAAAACTTGGGAGTTCAGTGTTTCAAGTTTGTCATGAAAACCTGTTATAAACCTCTGTATCTGGCAATACCACAATTGTTGCTCTCTGGCTCTTTCAGTTGCCATTTATGTCAATAAATATCCTCTTATGGTTGCTCATTTTTGTTTACACGATCCCTAGTGTATTTTAGGGTAGGGTTTACTGATTGCTGAGACAGTTTTTATGGAATAATAGTTTTGATAAATATCACCCTTTATTTAGTCTTGTTGGTTGTTTATTGCTTATCCGTTCTTCATGATTTTAGGGGTTATTGGTAAAGTGGACTTCACTGTTAGGCACCTCACATCAGCCACAGCTTCATTTCCAAGTACTTGGGACTACTCTAGCAGCCAACAATGCGTTGGAAATGGTGCACGCCAGGTTGACGAATACTTCTATATCACTTCTCAAATCGTTCTTCTCCTTGGATTTGTTTTTCCCAGTAGTTACTTGTTTGTTCTTCCTAGCATGCAGTACAATTGCTCTCCTTATTAGAGTGTCTCATGGTTTTTTGTGTATTTTAACAGTTACTCCTTCCGTCCCACACTTATGGTTGCTTATTTCCGTTTTGGGCGTCCCATACTTTTGGTTACTTACCCAAAATGTTCAACCTTCTCTCTCCTCCCCACTTACAACTATCCACTATCTCATTTTCTCTCTCATTCCCACTCACAACACCTACTTGTTGGGACGGAGGGGTAATTCTAATGTCTGACATCTGTGATTTCAGTGCTCTGCATATTCTGCAAATGCATCGTCAGAGACAACATGGACCATGCGCGCTACTTTCCTGAATATGTTGTCGCTCTAG
>JAOWBW010002872.1:0-49761 GCA_026119855.1 Campanula takesimana | reverse complement strand
TGACGTTTGTGTTTGGAGCTTAATACACTGACAAGAATGCTGGTAGTTTCTCAGAACTCATTTTCCGTTAATTTCTATAACTAACAGCTACAAATTGCCATCAATTTCTGTTTATGAATGTGGTATGTTGATAAAATTCTGGGCTGATGTAAACAATTGCAAATCCAGTTCCTAGTTGGTGAACTTACTATACGAGAGAGGCATTGTATTAATAATAAAAAAAATAAAATCTACAGAATATCTCCTCACGCCCCGTTAGAAGAGAAAGAGGAATACCACTAGAGCTAGAGCTCATTGGTGTCAATGGCATTATTATATTTCTCTCTCACGCACACGGACCACGCACGGAAATTCTTACTCTACCTCTTTGAGATTTTATATGCACAAAAATATACTCCCTTAGTCCGAAGAGTTAATCCCACTTCATTTGTTTTTAACTTGAGTCAAACTTTGAGCTATAATTTAAGTTAGTTTAACTATACTAACGAAGATCTAAAATTGTTATTGATAGTATTTATAGTGGTCAATCAATAACAAGTTTTAGATTTTTATTAAGATAGTTAAAACTAACGAAAATTATTGCTCAAAGTTGATTCAAGTTAACAACCAAAAAAAGTGGGACTAACTTCAGGGATGGGAGGAGTATTTTGTATGTCAGACACCGATTCAATAACAAAGAAATAAATACCCATGAATCTTGATTCAGATAAACAACCAAGTTCAGGCATTATATTACATGACTAAGCAGACAAAGAGGACAACCAAGTCCAAATACATTCATACTTTTGTTTGTTGTTATTGTGATAACTGATTATGTTATGAGCCAAATTTATAGGACACTGCACGAAAAGAGAACGAAGACGGAGACGATACTGACGGCAAGCAAAGAATGTCACGATCCAAGTTCTTCATCATAGCACTCGCCTGCAGTTTCGGGTGGTACTTATTCCCGGGCTATTTTTTCCAAACCCCTCAACCCTCAAAGCCTTTCATGGGTCTGTTGGGCATTCCCCAAATCCGTCGGCCATCAAATTGGTCGGGTTTAAACGGACTAGGAATTGGAGCCTTCACAATGGACTGGTCAACCATAGCTTCCTTCTGTTCAGCCCTCTCATCTGCCCTTCTTCGCCATAGTCAACGTGTTCATAGGCTATGCTTGATACTTTACCTTGTCATTCCTATTTCTTACTGGGGGTTTAATGTCTATAATGCCCGAACCTTCCCGATATATTCATCAGATTTGTTTACTTCTTCGGGTCAAGAGTATAATATCACGTTAATTGTTAATAAGAAGTTTGAGATTGATTATGCTGAGTATGACAAGCAAGGAAGAATCAACTTGAGCTCGTTCTTCGCTCTCACTTATGGGTTTGGATTTGCTACCATTGCTTCCACATTGACTCATGTTGGCCTCTTCTACGGAAGGTAATCAAACCTTTTAAATTGACGTACCTATTTGTTCTGATACTGATCAAGAGCAATTTCGGACATTCATTTTGGGACAGAGGGAATATTCTAATTTCTGGATATATT
The DNA here is from genome assembly GCA_026119855.1 of Campanula takesimana. Lineage (NCBI taxonomy): Eukaryota > Viridiplantae > Streptophyta > Magnoliopsida > Asterales > Campanulaceae > Campanula > Campanula takesimana. Next base: position 48,228 of record JAOWBW010002872.1, on the reverse strand, counting down.
TCAATAACTATTCTACAGGGAAATTTATGATCGCTACCGAGCATCTTCTACTGGTAAAAATGGATGTTCACACGAGATTGATGAGTGAAAAACTACAAGGACATACCTTCTTGGTGGTTTACTTGCTTCTGCTATAACATTTTTGGTCAGTCTTGCACTCACCATCTTCATGAAAAAAGATATACAGATGCCCTTTTGGGACTTATATTTGCAGCTGCCATTGCCTTCATATTACCCTTCCTATTAGTATCATTACTGCCACCACAAATCAGGTAAAACTGGTGACAACTCTGTTTGTAAATTATTCATTAATTTTGGCGAAAACATAAATTATTGAAATTAAACTTTTTTATGCTAATATATTTGGTTTTATTTACAGACGCCAGGTTTGAATATCATTACTGAGTATATCATGGGTTTAATCTATCCTGGAAAAACCTATAGCAAATGTCTGCTTCAAGACTTATGGCTATATGAGCATGACTCAAGCAATCTCCTTTCTAAGTGACTTCAAGCTCGGTCACTACATGAAGATCCCTCCACGGTCCATGTTCTTAGTCCAGGTATCAAACTCCTTAAAAATAGTGGCATATCAATTTTTCGACTCACGGTACTATGATGAAGCTCCAGTTTTAGCCATTCGTGTATTTTATAGCAGTTATAACCATCCTACTAGCATACGCATTCAATTTAACCTTACCCCCTAACGGCATCCAAAAACGTTAGTTCTGTCAATAAAACTTAACAAAACTACTGAGAATTTGCAAAAATTAACGACATCAAATATATATAACAATCACCTTCGTTTCTCAGTTTTGGCCCACTGTACTTACGTTGAAGCTCCGGTTTAAGCCATTCATGTATTTTTGTAGCAGTTATAATCATCCTACTATACATACACATTAAATTTAACCTTACCCTCCAACTGCATCCAAAGACGTTAGTTTTGTCAATAAAACTTAACGAAACTAACGAGAATTTGCTAAAAACTAACGACATCCAAATATATTTAACAATCACCACTGTATCTCAGTTTGTAGGAACCATCATAGCAGGAACAGTGAACCTAAGTGTTGCATGGTACCTATTAAGCTCTGTTGACAACATATGCCATCAAGACAAGTTTCAAACAGCCCATGGACGTGCCCAAACGACCGTGTCTTCTTCGACGCATCAGTCATCTGGGGCTTAGTGGGGCCCAGGCGGATCTTCGGCCCTCTTGGAAACTACGGAGCCCTGAACTGGTTCTTCCTCGGAGGATTTTGGGACCTGTTATTGTATGGCTGTTTCATAAATCATTCCCTAACCAAACATGGATTCCACTAATCAACCTTCCGGTACTCCTAGGTGCAACTGCTTATATGCCGCCAGCAACTGCCGTTAACTATAACTCGTGGATTCTTGTGGGGACCATCTTCAATTCTTCATGTTCAGGTTTTTTTTTCGATTTCCTCTATATTATACTACATCTGTCATAGCTCAATGGGCACAGTTTGACTTTTTTTAGTCAACTAAACTGAACTTTGACCATAGTTTTATGATAATCTAGATATCTCTTTGCAATTCTAAAAAAATGTTATTGATACTATTTCTCACGGTGAAACAATTACAATTTTTAGAATCGCGTTTCATAAAATTATGATCAAAGTTTGATTGAGTTAACCAAATAAACAACACATTGAGCTGGACGGAGGTAGTATATTGTATTTTTTATTATTATCACTAACTTTTTTTCTTTTTTCTTCTTCTCTTCTCTTCTTTTCATTTTTTTTTAAATTTTATTCTCACCTATTTCTTCTTTTAACTTATCTTTTTCTTCCATCTTTTCTTTCACGATGACCTATGAAAGGATTCATGTTAGCCGACCCCGATGGGACTAAAGGTTTGTTGTTGTTGTCAGGTACCGGAAAATGTGGTGGCAGAGGTATAATTATATCCTTTTCGGCTGCTCTTGATGCTGGAGTTGCTTTCATGGCCGTATTGATTTACGTGACGGTCGGGTTGGAGAACAGGAATGTAACTTGGGGGGGTACTGATAATCCCGAACATTGCGATTATGCGACTTGCCCTACAGCTAAAGGTATAGTGGTGGATGGTTGCCCCGTTTTCTGATTTCGCTTAAAATACAGTGATCTAAACAAATGAAGATGATTAGATGCAAGAATTAAGTGTGAGAAATGGTGTTCTGTTTCTTCATGATCTATTGTGAAGCTCATTTAGTATGTTTTTTCCCACTTTTCCTACATTGATTTGGGTTTATTATAGGATGAAATGAAAGTACATGATCTGATGATCATATAAGTTTGTAGTTTAAGGTTAAAGAATCAAATGTTAACAAACTCTAGCTTGTTCATGTTATATTCCATCTTGCTTAGTTTCCCAGCTTTGGTAACATTGGTGTACTTCTCCACTGCTTCCTTTACAAAATCTAATGCATTTGCATAATTCTAAAAAGAGAGTAAACTCAGTAGAAACTCTCCTTTTTTATCATTATCGAACTTCGATTCATAATAAATATCGCAGTTGACTTGTCAAAGTATTTAATAATTATGTTTTACCTGTCAAATCATTATAATTAAATGAAAAAACGACGACATATTTGTTAAAAACACATTTTATGTATTGAGGAGATTTAATGAACAATATATATGGGACCCGATCGACATGTTTATTAGTTTGGGCTGGACTCTTGTGAGACCGTCTCACGTCGTGAGACGGCTCCGAGCTAGCCCAGCCGAGTTGAGTTTTTAAAAAAAAAATTGCCCTCCAACATTTTTTTCCCTGCAATTTTTTGCTCGCCAGCAAAAGTAACACTTTTTTCTCATATGTAACACTTTTTTTTCTTCCCATAAATGTATCACAATTTTACTGAAATAGATTAAAGATAACATGAGATTGACAACTAAACTAATGTTACATTTTATAATAAATGAATGTAACCTTTTATTTCTCTCAATTGTAACACTTTTCTAGGTTTACATTCAATTGAAATGCAAAAAAACGATTATATACATGAATTTTTACTCTTGTTTAAAGAAAAAAAGTAACATTTACTCTATAAAACTGTTATATTCATCTGTATAGCAAATTGCAATCATATATGCACTGTGTTACACTTCAATTATTATTTTTTCTAACCACAAAATCTATTTAATTTTTTTGCAAAACTGCTGTTACATCTTACAATAAAGTGTTACTTTTTTAAGACTGAACTGTTACTTTTATCAAAACAAAGTGTTACATCTCAGGATACGAGCAGTCCAGATTTTTTTTGTGTGTTAAAAAGTACTCCCTCCGTCCCAGAGTATATGTCCACTTTTCCTTTTTAGTCCGTCCCAGAGTATATGTTCACTTCCTAAAATGGCAAAGAATCTTTACTATTCTTCTCACTCATTCTCTCTCCTACTTTACTTTATACTCACAACACCAATCAAATTACTATTCCCTCCCACTCATTCTCTCCCCTACTTTACTTTTATAGTCACAACACTTACATCACTTCCACCATTTTTTAATTTCCGTATAAATGGGAGGGTGGACATATACTCTGAGACGGAGGGAGTATGTTTTTTTTTTTTAAATGTCAAACCATATCATAACCTATCTAGTTTGATTCGTCTCGTCGAGACGAACACAACGATATTTAAAAAAAAAAAAAAAAACGACTTCAAAATCATAAGATATTGCATTTAAAGTTATTGGAGTTTTTCTTTTTTAAAGTGCCACGTGTCGCGCGTTGAAAGGATAAAGAGCATGACTGAGCGGATGCAGCTAAGCGGGTTGATGTGTTTGACCCATGGAAAATCCGTCTCACCATGTGAGACGGTCTCACATGAGTATCTGCCTGTTTGGGGTTTATTAACCCTATTAGTCTTTTTGCACTAAATCAAAGTTGGAGATGACTAAATACAAATTGATTGTTGTAGCTTTGCTGACTGCATCAACATCGAAACAATTTTAAAAAAAAGTGGTCTCTTGTGAGAACACTTAGATCCGTCCCATAGAAGAGATGGGTCGACCCATGACCCGTGTACAACATTCTCCGCGAAGCATAGGATTTCAACCTATGATCCACTCAAAATCTGCCCCGTGGCAGCGACCCATTGGTCCAATTTATTTTTATTTTTTTTTCCCAGAAAAAAAATCTTTTTTTTTTTTACTGTTTTTTTCGTTTGCCAAAAGTAATACTTAGTGCAACTAAATGTAATAACTGTGTTACTTATAGAGTAACATTATTTATAAGTAAACGTAACACCGGTTTTACAAAAAAAAATAGCTCATTTTACTCATCTTTCAACTGTAATCCTAACTATAAATACGTGTAACACTAACAATAACTAAATGTAATTATCGTTATACTGAAATCTAATAGTGTTTTTTCCAGAACATTTTTTATTTTTGAGTATTTTGATTTTATTTTTTAAAAGAAAGTAACATTTGAATAATAACAACTTATATACATGAATGTAATTATTTGTACAAGTAAATGTAACACTTTAGTAGATGTAACAGATTACTATAGGTAATGTAATACTTTTACATGTATCATGATAAATTGAACCTATTGTAACTTATTATTTGAAAAAAAAAATATATACTATTATACAAGTAAAGGTAACTGTTTTACAATGTTATTATACAAGTAAAATGTAACATTCGTTTATAAAAATTATTACTTTCTTATTATTACAATGTTACTAACACAAGTGTTTTTTTAGTTCTAAAGTGTAAATAGTTGAATTATTATTTTTCTATACATATGTGTTACAATTATGTATAAACACTGTTACATATAAGTAACACGTTCGTTACATTTTAGTTGTAATAAGTATTACTTTTGGCAAATGAAGAAAAACATAAAAAAAAAAAACCGGTTACTTTTCTGTATATATGTATTACTTTTATGTATACAAACGGTTACATATAAGTAACACGTTTGTTACATTTAGTTATAGTAACTATTACTTTTGACAACCGAAAGAAAACCAAAAAAAAAAAAAAAAAATGTCTGCGGGTCATAAATCAAAATGACCCGTCTCTACTATGAGACGGGTCATAGTGTTCTCATACAATACAAGTTTTGTCTTTCAGAAAAGTTGCATTGGTCTAGTGGCACTCCACTAACTTTAATCTATCTAATTCGTTTATTACTCACTCCGAACTAAAATACTTGGTACTTGTAGTTTAAGACTTTAAGTGTTTAAATTTGTCTCAAAATACTTACACCAAATATACTCTTATTTATAATTATGTAATTGTCGTGAAAATATTTAATTACCTAAATAATTGAATTTTTATAAAAAGTAATTTAATTTATTTTATATGTATTAATTACACTTCATTTCATTCATGATAGTGTTAACATGTGTGCACAATTTTAAACTCCAAATATTTTGGGAGGATGAGAGTATTATTATTTTTACTCACTCCGCCCTAAAATGATTTTCATACTTTTCCATTGTTATTACAAAGGAACTTTGAACAATAATTTTAGGTTGATTTAATTATACTAATGAAAATTTATTTTTTTATTGATACACAATTAATAATACTATCAATAACAAATTTTAAATTTTCATTTAAATAATTAAATAAACTTAAAATTATTGCTTAAAGTTCATTCATAGTAATGATAAAAAAAAGTGTGAATATCATTTTTGAGACCAAGGCACTAATATGAATCCAAATACTCTTCTGCCTTTCGGCGCCTTCCTACATGCCTCACTCCCTAGTTGGTCCAACTCAGCTTTTCTCCATGCACAATGGTGAGCGAATTTTTCGCTCATTAGGTGAGCAAATATGGTGTTTGAGCGAATTTTCGCTCACAAAAACTGACATATTGTAGTGGTGAGCAAATTTTTTAGTTCACAAAATTATTTTTATCAATAAAAAATAAAATTTTAAAAATTATATTTTTTTACATTATAAGATTCATGGTATAAATTATTGTTTAAATTAGTTTTTGTTTAGTCCACATTACAAGAAAATAATAAATAAATAAATTATTTTACATTTTTGTTGTATTACTGTAGTTACATATTTTTGGAAACACACACTCATAAAAAAACGTAAATTTTGATATTCAAAACCTTATACGCATGAAATTAATAACGTAAAATATCACATACATATAACAACATAGGTGTGTGTAACATTTGCATTATTGAGCTCTATTTGTAGGTAATAAAAAATAAAAACATTTTTGATATTTAACATAAACGAAGTCATTTGGGGTAAATCAAAATTTTAAAAATAAACATTTAACCCGTTTTCGGTCCACTCATAGTTTCGCTAAAGGGTTTGAGCGATAATTCGCTCACCATTACAGCACTTGAGTGCATTTTCGGCCACCAGTTTTCACTTGGTGAGCGAAAATTCGCTCACCATTGCACATGGTCTTAACATGAATTACTTTGTCTATGGATGTGTCTCGGATCTAATTGCATGTGCCGAACAGAGTCGTTCTTTTGTGAGTCCGGGGCGAAGTTAGATAAATAACCCTAAGGAATTGATAATAATTTAACTCAAATGCTTTTTTCTTTGCTAGTGAATAATATCTTTTATAAAACTTAAACTTTGAGTTTGTATTTTAATATGTATAAAATAGTAGTCCCTCCGACCTATAATAAATGTCTTCGTTTTTCGGACATTAGTACGTACGAAATTTGAGCAATAAATTTAAGTTGATTTAAAACTGGAAAACTTGTTAGATACACCAATATAAATACTATCAACACAAAAAATTGTGTGAGGCGGTCTCACACGTAAGACATATTTACATGAGAGAGTAAATGGTTTACCCACCATGGACGGGGAGGGGCAAGCCAATTTCTTCCCTCGTCGATATCCGTCTCATGTGTGAGACTGTCTCACACAAGACTTTCTCAACTATCAATAACAATTTTTAAATGTTCATTAGAATGATTGTATTAGCTAAAAATTATTTCTCAAATTTCTTTCGTACAAACGTACAAAAAGCGGAAACATATATTCCGGGACGGGTAGAAATGAGATCATTTTCTTTAGAAAGTCAGTAACATCAAATTGAGTTTGAAATAATTACTACTTAACTAAACTCATAAACTCTAGAGTGAGCAAATGGCTAGCGGAAGGGCCATTTGGTGGAACGATGTCAATCAATAAACAACATGTTAGTCGGGAGGATACCTACTCAAAGCTGGTCAACAATGAAGAGAAAAAGTCGCATGTACCTAATAGAGAGCGAAAGAGAACCATCAATAGACAATGCAAGAAACAAGAAGGAGCCATATATCAAGGAGATACATTGCGAGAAAAGGCGAAGCCGGATTTGCATGAAGAATTATGGAAGTGGTTGATTCAAGGCATGTGGAATCCGACATGGTGAGGTTGAAGTAATGCACAACTTCAACTCGCTTTATTAATTGAGCGTGAAGGCTCGGTTGGGAGCTTAGTGCTCGGTGTTTTCAAGTTATGGATGTCATCTTCAGGTGAGAGATTGACGGGTCGGTCACTATATTTTGATCTATAATGCATTAGCAACTAATTATTTCATATTTTTTACTAATCTTTAGGGAAATATATAAGCATATTAATTCAGGTCGTCTACCTGCCTTGAGATATTTACTAAGTAACAAACTCCTCTAAAACTTTAAGGTGATAGAGAGGTGATAGGCTAAATCGCACACCTACAAATTAAACCTGGACTAGGTTTTAAAAATATGTAGCTAGGGATAAGTCCAGGATCGATCCACGAAGAACGGTTATTTGTTCACGTAATTGTCACTTGACAAGATTTGGGGGAAAATTTAATTAATAAATCCTAAAAACAGAAATTAAACTAACTAAATTGAGCTAAAATAATAATTAAAAAAAGTACTTTAGATTTGATTCCGTCCCCACCTAATTATTCAATTATCATTGACATCTTTATTCACTTTTTACCCTATTCAATTGATCACGAGATTTATTTCAATCTCTGTGTATTTTTTCAGAATAGTTACTAGCAGTGGCACACTCACTACCCTAATTAATAAATTAATCTAACTGACACAGTCTAGATCTCAATATTAATTGATGAATGATTTAAGAAACTAAGATCAAGAACGCTTTCTACAATTGTTTCATATAGATAATCGTCTAATTTTACCCACTTCACAATTTACCATGGCACATGCATAAATCGTAAATATGATACTTCTGAATTTCTACACTGGCACAGTAAATAGAAAATTCTAGCAAAGATTCATAAAAAGAACTAGTGAATTGCCCAGATCCACAAACCCTAGTTATAAATCTAAAATAAACACAAGTAAAATTATGAACAGAGATAAAAAGATTGAAAAGAAAAATACCTCAAATTGATAAAAGGGGGTTCAAGATTCAAACCCAAAGCTTGGATTTTAGTTCCTCATCCAAAGCTTTGAAATCTTCATGGAAAAAGAATAAAAACCTAGATCTAAAATTATGTTGAAGTCTACCATCAAAAACAATAAAAACTTAGTTTTTAGACCTAAGACAAGTACTAAAACAATAAGGAAAAAAATAATTAAAAGAAATAAGAAAATAATGAAAACTGCTGGAAAATCACACTGCCAGCCGCCCACACGCGCCACTCACGCGCGCTCAGTCTCGATTCGTGCGCGCTCCCTTACACTCGTGAGTAGGGATGGCAACGGGTCGAATACGGTCCGGATATTGCAAAACCCGTATCCGACCCGAGGCTACATAGACCGTATCCGTATCCGTCCGTATCCGGCTAGGGGTGAACCCGTATCCGTCCGTATCCGCCCGCCTGTATCCGACCGTATCCGATTTTACCAAATCACTCCAATTTCAACCCCAAGAACCAAAAATAATCTAAAATTTTCAAATGAAAAGCATGAATGTGAAATAATCTAAAATTTTCAAATGAACTGGGAAAACAAATACAGAAACTTGTGAGATTAAATAATCTACTACTAGGGTATGAATGAAAAAAAAAAAGCATGAATGTGAAATCGAAATCAAAATCAAGATTAAATCAAAATCAAAATTAAACGAAATCAAAATCGGAATTAGAAAACAAGAATCAAAACAGAAGAGTGCATACCTGAAATGCAAACAGAATCAGTAGCCGTTGAGGTCGATCGTCTGCTCAATCGACGACGTCGGCTTCGGCGTCGCCCCTCTCTCTCTCTCTTAGTCTTAACGACGGTTTTGAACTTTGAAATTAAAAGAAAACCTTCAAACTGAGAGATTTAATTTAGTTAATAATTGAATTGATTCAAAATCGGGATTAGAAAATGAGAATCGAAAGAGAAGAAATCATCACCTGAAATGCAATCCGTAGTGATGGCCGGAGCTCTCTCGTCGCGTCGCCTGGTCGGTCCGTCGTCGGTCGGCGTCGCCCTCTCTCTCTCCTCTCTCTCTCTCTCTCTCTCTCTCTCTCTTAAGACTCTTAACGGCGGCTGAACAATAGAAATGCAAACCCTAGGTACTGTGATACTGATAGCATATGTACTCCACAATGGTAGGGTGTAATAATTGATTTCAACCAAGGGTAAAATAATAAATAGCTTAACATAAGGCTCGGGTCGGATACGGACGGATATGGTCGTGTATAAAATTCATTCGGGTCGGACACGGGTCGGATACGGGCGGATCTCGGACATATACCGAACCCGTATCCGAACCCGCCGGATTTTTAAAATCTATTACCGAACCCACCCATCCCCGGTCGGATTGTCTCGGATACGGTTCGGGTTCGGTAAAATTGCCATCCCTCGTGAGCACGAGTGCGCCAAACGTGCTGGGGTTTGTGCCTTGGGCCGCTGGCGTGAACTGGCCTTGCTGATCTGGGCTTTAGACGAGTTGGGCTACCATTCTTGTTTTTGCTGGGCTCCATTCCCCCTTATTGTTTATGGGCTACTCTCCTCCATTGCTTGATCAATAATTCTTGGGCCATGCTGTCCTCTTTTTAATTGATGAATCCACTACCTCCTCTTTCTCATAAATTGGGCTTTAAACTTTCTTTTCATTTTGGAATTTCTTTTGAATAATACATATTTAATCCGGATAAAAAATATTAAAACACTAAATTTGTCGCGCCCCAGGCCCGTGGTCCTACTTGGCCCCACGTTCGGGTCACGAGTGGAAGACGTTATAAAATTCTTTTGAAATTTTTTCGAAATGTCCTTTTATAAAGTTGAACAAAATCACACTTGAAGTTCAAAGACTTCATCTAACTTGAAACAAACTTTACAAACGCTTTCACAACGAAAGTACTTAGCCCGAAGGCTTACAAACTTTTAAACAAATGTACATACACCAACATGATCCAAAATAGGTGTGACAATAGAAGGTACGGGTACTCTACCCAAAAGGTTTTACATTTACATAATGTAACCTTCACAAAACAAGTCCCAACTCTTACCAATCCAACGTCCTCCCGTGCCAAGTGTCCTATCCCCTGGACTCGCCTTTATCTAAAACAGTAAACAAATAAGGGTGAGAATGAATCTCAGTAAGCTACTAAAATGCAACTACGTTTCATGCTAATATGATAATCATAAAGAATAGTATCATAGCAATCATATAGCACATAGCATGAGAGATAACATCAACTCATATATCACAATTACCACATAGCCCACACTCCGGTGGATACCAAGCCAAGGTTTACCCAACAACATAACTGTTTGAGAATACCATATGAGAAAACCATCTGAGCAGCATAAATAGCTGAAGCCGGGATCCCGAAAACCAAACCATAACCAATACAACCAAAGTAACCAGAGAGAGAAATATGACACAAAGTCATAACCCAAATACTCACCAAAGGGAGCAATTCATCCCATCCAAGGACAATCTGGACTGGGAAACAAAGAAGGCACAGTGGACACCTTATAGTGAACTTGGCTTGTGTGCCACTATAATTCTCCCACCGCCTGACACGAGGTACCAATGAAAAAACTTATAGTGAACATAGCATGTACCACTATAATTCTCCCATTGCCTGACTCCACAACAAGACCAGCTGAACTTTTCACAAGAAGCACAGTAATGAATACTTGCAAAACAACAACAACCGGGGCAATGATTCTAAAAATAATGAACCAAGCCAAAACACATCAAAGATGCACATAAAGGATCACTCACAAAGAGTCTACAACAACATGATTCAAGGTCACAATACATTCTTGCACACACTTGAACACCCTTCTCATTAACTATGATAATATCCCAGGACACTCATATATTGGTCCTAGACAATACTGGACTGAAAACTATTATTATAAGCAAACTCTACGAGAAGCAAATGAATATCCCAAGAATCTGAAAAATCAACTGAACAAGCCCTCAACATGTCCTCAAGAATCTGAATGGTTCTTTCTGACTGACCATCTGTTTGAGGATGAAAAGCTGTACTAAATCTCATTCTGAACCAAAAGCCTTCTGAAATGCTTGCCAAAACCGAGATGTGAATCTAGGGTCACGATCAGACACAATGCTCACTGGAACTCCATGTAACCTCACAATCTCATTAATGTACAAAGTTGCAAGCCTTTCCATAGAATAACCAATCTCAATAGGTAGAAAATGAGAAGACTTTGTCAATCTATCAACAATCACCCAAACTGCATCAAACATTCTTCGCGTACGAGGTAACCCTGTCACAAAATCCATAGTAACATGTTCCCACTTCCATTCTGGAATCTCTAACGGTTGAAGCAATCCTGCGGGCCTTTGATGTTCAGCTTTAACTTGTTGACATGTTAAACACTTGGATACATAATCCGCTATTTCCCTCTTCATATTATTCCACCAAAAGTGTTGCTTCAAATTCTGATACATTTTAGTACTCCCGGGATGAATAGTATACCTCGATTTATGGCCTTCATCAAGAACTTGGCGCTTAATCCCATCAACATTAGGCACACACAATCGACCTCTGAAAGTCAATACCCCTTCAGAACCGAGGAAGAAATCCTCAAATTTACCATCTTTGATTTTATCCATAATCTTTACCAACTCCGGGTCATCCTTCTGAGCTTCCTTTATTTGTTGAACTAAAGTTGGTAATACTCGAATGTTCGCAAAAATAGCTCCATGCTTTGATTCATAAGGACTCCAATCTCGAGCATCCTTCAACATTTTCCATTCTCGCACCATCAATGAAGCTACATAAGACTTCCGGCTAATAGCATCAGCTACCACATTTGCCTTGCCCGGATGATAAGAAATTGTGTAATCATAATCCTTCAACAACTCCATCCATCTTCGTTGTCTATTATTCAACTCTTTCTGGGAGAAAAGATACTTCAAACTCTGATGATCTGTGAAAATCTCAAACTTTGCTCCATAAAGATAATGTTTCCACTTGTGCAACGCAAAGACAATAGCCGCAAGCTCCATGTCATGGGTAGGATAATTCTTCTCACTCGGAGTCAATTTCCTCGAAGCATATGCAATCACCCTTCTATTTTGCATTAATACACACCCGAGGCCTTCTTTAGAAGCATCACTATATATTACCAAATCATCATTACCATTAGGTAGGGCAAGAATAGGAGCTGCAGTCAATCTTTTCTTCAACTCTTCAAAGCTAACTTGACATTTTTCATCCCACACATAAGGAACATTCTTTCGAGTCAACTGAGTCAAGGGAGTTGCAATCTTAGAAAACCTCTCAATGAACCTTCTGTAGTACCCAGCTAACCCCAAGAAACTTCGAATTTCTGTAACTGATTCTGGCCTCTTCCAATTCACAATAGCCTCAACTTTGGATGGATCAACTGATATACCTTTATTAGAAATCACGTGCCCAAGAAAAGATACTTCATCGAGCCAAAAGCACATTTACTGAAATTTAGCAAACAATTGCTTCTCACGAAGAATAGATAAAACCATTCGTAAATGATGTTCATGCTCCTCCCGGGACTTGGAATAAACAAGAATATCATCAATAAATACAACCACGAAGGTATCAACATAAGGCTTAAAAGACCCTATTCATCATATCCATAAAAACAGCCGGAGCATTAGTCAACCCGAAAGGCATGACAAAAAACTCATAATGGCCATATCTACTACGGAAATCAGTTTTTAAAATATCATCAGAACGGATTTTCAACTGGTGGTACCCACTCCTCAAATCCAGTTTTGAAAAGACAACTGACCCTTGAAGTTGATCAAATAAATCATCAATATGAGGAAGTGGATATTTGTTCTTTATAGTTACCTGATTCAGCTTTCTGTAGTCAATACACAATCTCAAGGACCCATCTTTATTTTTGACAAATAATACTGGAGCTCCCCACGGGGATACACTAGGACGAATGAATCCTCGATCAAGTAACTCTTGTAACTGAACCTTCAACTCCTTCAATTCAGCTGGGGCCATTCTGTAAGGTGCCTCAGATATAGGAGCTGTACCTGGAAGTAAGTCAATACAGAACTCGATTTTCCGGTCAGGAGGCATAGCATACTCAGAAGAAAATACATCTGCAAATTCTTTCACAATAGGCACATCCTCAATATCAGGAACCCTTTTAGTAGTATCCAAGACACTAGCCAAATACCCCGCACAACCACGGTTCAACAACTTTTTAGCCTTCACATAAGAAATAATTCGAATCTCTCTACCCCAGGGAACAGTTTCAAAAGTAAATTTAGGAACATTAGGGATAGAAAATGTGACACTTTTTTAGCACAATCAACAGACGCATGATATTTACCCCAACCAATCCATACCCAAGATAACATCAAATCTTGTAATGGTAAGATAACTAAATCAGCAGGTAAACATGCTCACGTATATGCACATCACAAGAATGCAACACCTCATTGGTCACCAAACACTCCCCTATAGGAGTAGACCCCCCTAACACATAAGGTAGAGATTCAGAAGACAAATGCAATCGAGAAGCAAAATGCACAGACACATAAGAATGCGATGAGCCAGGGTCTATAAGTGTACGTGTGCACTCAAACTAGACACAGAAATAGTACCTCCTATCACATTGGAGGAATCTGAATCCTGTTGTTGAGAAATGGCAAAGACACGACCCTGAACTTTAGGCTTTCCCGAAGAATCCCTCTTCTGTCCCTGAGAAGTGTTGGAATTATGCTCTAGGCCCTTGAGAAAGGCCTTACGTTACATCATTTGTTTTGGAGATAACAACCTTGGGTTATTATATGTTTTACAGGTTTACATGTTTATTATAATAATCCCCGTCCTAGAACTTATGAAGAACTAGTATAAGTTTAATTGATGATCATGTGATGATCATGTGTATTAGATACAGATTAAGCTTATGGGTACATGTTGGTGACCATGTACTGGACATGACCCACCTATGAGATTTATGTCATGGTCAAATGTCATAATTAAATCTCATAATAGTTATATCATTAATATCCTTAGACCTGAGATTATTACAGTCTTCCACATGATGAACATTATGTTTGACGTACTCAAACGTCACTCCTAACCGGGTGGTTATAAAGGCTACGATTGGCATAATCGGATTCATGTAGGGAAAGGTTAATAAGTCAATATGGGATTTGTCCCCTCTCTCAAAAGAGATATCTGCTTAGGCCTCTCGTAGAGTGAGATTGATGAAATGCGTGGCCGCGCTCAAATGAATTGATGAGATCAATACCATTTGCTCATTATCAATCTACTCAAGATCGAGAAAGCATTGAACAATATAAGTTGACATGGACCATGACTTATGTTCAATATGATATCGTGAGACAAAAGGATTGTGATATATTCTATTGAGGATTACGAACTTCTTTAAGTTATATTAATTGGGTAGTCATAATGGCTTGCTAGAGTCCGCTCATGATTTATGAGTTTGACCTTGGTTGGAATCATTGCCAACTTAAATAATCCTATGGGGCACACACAAAGAACGAATTGTTTAAAAGGCTAAAAATGACTTTTTGCTGGGTGCTCGGTCGAGCACCTCAAAGGACTCGGCCGAGCATGAGCATGAGAAACAGAAAGTTTTGGACACAGAGGTGCTCGGCGAGCAGGCCCTGTTTGGGCCCAAAATCTGATTTCGTGTTTTGACGGGTTTTGACCTATTTCTCCTAAAAGGTTTAGGACTAATGAGTTTAAATACCTCTCTCTTAACCCTAATCAGTATGGATTGATATTGTATCATTATTGGTAGCCTTCATGTGTTTGAAAAACATATTTTGAGTTTAGATTGAGAATCAAAAGCTCAAGAACACCAATAAAATCATATAGCCTTTGAAGATTAGAAAAGCGTGTTTTTCTAATGGGTCTAGCAATCCAGATCTAGAATCGTTCTAGATATTCGTTCGCGTGTGGATAAACATAGAGGGGTTGGCATCAACTCCTTCAAAGTTCGTGATCCAAGTGTTGCGGTCGTTCCTGCGTTCGTGATTCGAAGAAGCGCGAAGAACAAAGATTGAAGATTCAGAATTTTAAAGCTCCGTCACGGTTAGTGTTCTAAATTCATCCTCGTATTAATTTAATCATCGTGATCGGATCTAGGCTTTTGGGTTTTAATTCCGCTGCGCATGTTTGCTCAAAACCCAACAAGAAGACCCAACCACACTTTCCGATGCCTGCATCTTAAACTTAGGGCAATCCCTCTGAAAATGTCCCAACTGACGACAGTTCAAATATTTGCCTTGTTTCTTCCAACATCTTTATGTAAGGGATTGTGGATGCCTATTGGCTTAGTTTCGACCTTACATAGTTGTTTCTTCTAGTTTCTAAATTTGGTACGGGATTGTGGATGCCTTCTGGCTTAGTTTTAGACCGTACAATCATGCTCTCAATAATGTGTTAAAGAATTTATCCCCATAAATCAATCACATGAATCTTAATTTAATTAATGAGATTAGTTAAATTATTAACCGTTTGCTTTATGTGTTTATATTATGTGACTATAAACATTGACCATGCTATATGTCATGAACCTTCTTTAAAATTTAAGTTCCGTGCCAATCCATGATTAAAACACTTGTGAGTACGTGGGTAGTTTTGTGTGGGTAACGCCCTAGCGTAGGTGCATTAATTCTATCCATTTATGAGCAAGATGAGGAAACAGTGATTCCTATACGTTTAAAATGGTTTGACTTAATTAGGCTATCAAAACAGTTTGGGCCTAAGGCACAGATGAGATTAAAACATGTTAGATATACGATATCCAAAATCTCATAAAAGATCTAAGAGTCATATACGATATGATTGACAAGGAGTTGTCTACCTAAATAACTTATTTTGAGCAGTCGTGCCCTAGCCGACTCAAAGTAAGTGAAAAATGGATCTTAGCCCATTCAAATTATATTATACATTGGATGTATATGAAGGTTATATAATTTAGTGGGAGTATTTATGAAATACAATCTATATATCTCTTAAATGACTGGTATGATGAATATAGGTGTATATTTATTTGCATATTTGTGTAGAATATTTCTTAAACTTTAATTATGTTATTACTGCGATCTGTTCTTCAGAATGGAAATTATTCATGAGCTTAAGAATTGTTCTAAAGCAAGAATGGAAATTATATACATTCTAATAAAATCCTGAGTAACCTAAATTGCAATATTAATTTGATTAATATGTTCCGTAGGATCATCAAAATTTAATTTGATTAACTTGTTGATGATCTTAGATTCATGAATAAATTGTTTATTCTTGGTTTTGATAATCATGGTGATTTGATCACCATGAGCACCAAATCCTAAATGAATCAAGAAATGCAATTATAGGATAAATTTGGAAATTTAAAATCTACCGCTTCTAAGATAAATATTTTGAGTTGAATTTAATTATCAGATGATTGGTTTCAGAAACCATGTTTCCTAAAATTAAACGTCAAGTTCAAGATTAATCTGGGATTGAATCTAATTTCAGACGGCTGGTTTGCGAAACCAAGTTTCCTGAAAAGTGATGTCAATTAAGAATTCAGAAGATAAACTAAAATTAGAATCTTGAATTGTTCTTGATTGCTGAAGTTAGTCGAATTGATGAGACATTGGTTTGTGCTCTCAATATCTGAACTATCATGCGGAAAGATGATGACCTAAGTCGAAAATTCGATTTTGACTTTATGATTTTCTAAAAGGAAGGATTAAAAGCTAAAGGTAAGACAAACGTTGTCAAACCTAAAGGAAATAATTGTGGCTAAAATTATGACTCTGAATAATGCAATTTGGTAATGTGGCAATTTGATTGACCATTTAAAATTGCAATCAAAATTTTGGATGATCAATAAAAAGTGAATGGTAGTGAGACAACCACAAAGGATATTTATGCTATAAAATTAATCTTTCTAATTTTAATCATTGGGTATTGGATACCGGATTGGATCCCACATTTGTATAAATGTGCAACAATTAATAAAAAGAAAGACTATTTATAAAGGTAAAGTTAATCTGCGAATGATAATGATGCAAGAGTTGCAACATTGTTGTTCGTGGAACACTTATGAAGTGGCTTTGCTCATTAAGTAGAAAGTATTATTTTGCTATAAGATAATGAAGGATATTTATTTCTTATTTGGAATAAGAAAGAGCTTTATTTATTATGATTTGCTTATCGTATTGTTAAATCATATAAATAAATCTCATATCCTAAATCTTGAAGAACAAAATAATAAATAAGACTATAACATAAATAATTAAATTCTCAAGGCATTATTGTTTTGATCAAATAAATGAGAAACGCATATCTAAAATTCCATGGGACGGAGTTTTAAAGTCATACGATTTTGAATCATATGATTTATGCAAATCTTATTTACTTGGATTAAGACAACTTTTACTAGGAGTAGTAAAAGGCTGATATCTTATTAGACCTAATACATGTCGATGTATATGGTTCATTAAGTAGCAATGCTAAAAGAGGATTTTGGTAACTTGGCAAAATTATTCAGAAATCCCGATTCGATCGTGATAATGAATAATTGAACCAATAATTTGACAATCATCTTTAGGTTGTGAAATTGTTTCACAAATTAACTCCACCGAGAACACCATTTAGAATGATGTGTCTACGTGGAGGTGTAGAACCTTATTGGATATGGTTCATTAGATGATAAAGTCAAATTGATCTTCCATTATTTATTTTGGGGTTATGTTTTGGAAACCGCTATAATACACTAATTTGAGTTCCATTAAAATAGGTTCAAAGGTACCATATGTGATATGGAATGAAAGAAAACTTGGTTTGTCTTTCATAAAGATCTAAGATGGTGAGACTTTTTGCGAAAAGACTTGTTTGGAACAAGCTCACACTTAAATCTAATAAATGTATTTTTCATGGGATATCCCAAGGAAACTTGAGGATATTATTTTACTTCTAAGAAACAAATTGTTTGTTGCTTGTAATGGTACTTTTCTAGGTAAATTGTTTATCTCTAAAAGAATCAGTGGGAGTAAAATATATCTCGAATGGTTCGAGACCTAGAAGATAACATAGAACCTTAGATGGAAGTTCAATGAACTTTCGCAAGGAGTTGTGGAAATTCGTTCAAATTACACAAGTTAATTGCATATATGATAGGATACAATCTATAATGAGAAATATTGATTTCTTATTAAAGAAAGTATAAGAGGTAAAGTTCATTGAGAAGGTATATTTACTTCCTATCAAAATGCAATGTCCGCTCCATTTTAGATTAATGGCCTGGAGTCATAAAATCTAAAAGGCAATCCATGTATATTAATCAAGTTTGGAACTTGATCTTTCTAACCTAAGGTGTAAAAACCAAAGGATGGAATCAAGTTTTCTTGGAGAAAACTAACATGGGTAGCAAAGGAACATACTAATTAAGCAAGATAAATGTGAAAAGGTTGACTCATATTTCGACTATGATAAAACTTTCTCACTTGAAGTCATGCTTTAAGTTATTAGAATTCTCATTGTCATATCTTCATATTTGGAATATGAAATTTGACAAATGGTTATCAAAACAGCGTTTCTTAACGGGAACTCACTTAAGGATGTATTGGATACAACCTGAAGGTTTTGATAGTCTAGAAATTCTAATAAAGTATGTATGTTGCGGAAATCCATGAGATGGATTGAAGCAAGCTTCTTGGAGTTGAAACAATCATTTTGATGGAGCGTTCAAATCGTTTGAAATTCATCAATAATGAGACTTGTGTTTGCTAAGAAATTAGTGGGAGCATAGTCTAATTCCTAGTCTTAAAATATGTCTAACATATAGTTCATTTGAAAGAGTTTCTTAATGAAAGGACTTAGGAATAAGCCGCTTATATCCTTGAAATTAATATCTATTGATATTAATCTAGGAAGTTGATTGGTTTGTGTTAAAGTACTTATGGAGACAATGTACTGAATTTTTCAGTATGCAAGACTCTTGGAGAAGAATTTGCGAAGTTGTCTAATGACAGTGTTCTTGGCAAGACTTAGTCTTAGTGGAAGACTAATGAGCAAGAATACATTATTAGGATTCCATATGCTTCGGCAATTGGATCTATCATGAATGTCATATTATGTACTTAGACGGTATAACTCTTATACTTGGAGTATGATGAGAACATACTGATCGTATCCTAGTGAAAGTCATTAGATAATGATCAAGAATATCCCTGTGTACTTGAGAAGAACTAAGGATGCATTCTTGATGGTTGTTGGAATGGGAGATGATCTAGTAAATGGTTACATAGATACATGCTTCCACATCGACAAGGGTAATTTAAATCGCAGTATAAACATATGTTTAAAATAAGTGCTATTAGTTGGAATAGTTCCAAGCAAATACACTATAATTTATTCTAACGAATAAAATTGAGTATTTAGTTACAAGAGTTGTAGCTAATAGAGTTGTTTGAATATAGATGTTATTAGTAAAACTAGAAATAGTTTATAGTGATACTAATCCAATGGATCTTGTTGTGAAATAACGGTTATTGCACAAGCTAAGGTGCCAAGGGCTCATCTATGATCCAAACACGGGCTCAGACGTTTCCATCTCTACGAGAAATCGTTGACATGGGAAGTGTCAAAAATATGCAAAATACCTTATGATGATAACAAAGACAATCATCTTACATGTGCTCACTTGCAAAATGATGGAGATCATAACTTAGCTCAATGGGTATTGGATACACGTTGATTGGGCCTAGTGCAAGTGGGAGATTGTTGGAATTATGCTCTAGGCCCTTGAGAAAGGCCTTACGTTACATCATTTGTTTTGGAGATAACAACCTTGGGTTATTATATGTTTTATATGTTTTACATGTTTATTATAATAATCCCCGGCCCTAGAACTTATGAAGAACTAGTATAAGTTTAATTGATGATCATGTGATGATCATGTGTATTAGATACAGATTAAGCTTATGGGTACATGTTGGTGACCATGTACTGGACATGACCCACCTATGAGATTTATGTCATGGTCAAATGTCATAATTAAATCTCATAATAGTTATATCATTAATATCCTTAGACCTGAGATTATTACAGTCTTCCACATGATGAACATTATGTTTGACGTACTCAAACGTCACTCCTAACCGGATGGTTATAAAGGCTACGATTGGCATAATCGGATTCATGTAGGGAAAGGTAATAAGTCAATATGGGATTTGTCCCTCTCTCAAAAGAGATATCTGCTTAGGCCTCTCGTAGAGTGAGATTGATGAAATGCGTGGCCGCACTCAAATGAATTGATGAGATCAATACCATTTGCTCATTATCAATCTACTCAAGATCGAGAAAGCATTGAACAATATAAGTTGACATGGACCATGACTTATGTTCAATATGATATCGTGAGACAAAAGGATTGTGATATATTATATTGAGGATTACGAACTTCTTTAAGTTATATTAATTGGGTAGTCATGATGGCTTGCTAGAGTCCGCTCATGATTTATGAGTTTGACCTTGGTTGGACTCATTGCCAACTTAATATAATCCTATGGGGTCACACACAAAAGAACGAATTGTTTAAAAGGCTAAAAATAACTTTTTGCTGGTGCTCGGTCGAGCACCTCAAAGGACTCGGCCGAGCATGAGAAACAGAAAGTTTTGACACAGAGGTGCTCGGCCGAGCACCTTATAAGGCTCGGCCGAGCAGGCCCTGTTTGGGCCCAAAATCTGATTTCGTGTTTTGACGGGTTTTGACCTATTTCTCCTAAAAGGTTTAGGACTAATGAGTTTAAATACCTCTCTCTTAACCCTAATCAGTATGGATTTATATTGTATCATTATTGGTAGCCTTCATGTGTTTGAAAAACATATTTTTTGAGTTTAGATTGAGAATCAAAAGCTCAAGAACACCAATAAAATCATATAGCCTTTGAAGATTAGAAAAGCGTGTTTTCTAATGGGTCTAGCAATCCAGATCTAGAATCGTTCTAGATATTCGTTCGCATGTGGATAAACATAGAGGGCGTTGGCATCAACTCCTTCAAAGTTCGTGATCCAAGTGTTGCGGTCGTTCCTGCGTTCGTGATTCGAAGAAGCGCGAAGAACAAAGATTGAAGATCTCAGAATTTTAAAGCTCCGTCACGGTTAGTGTTCTAAATTCATCCTCGTATTAATTTAATCATCGTGATCGGATATAGGCTTTTGGGTTTTAATTCCGCTGCGCATGTTTGCTCAAAACCCAACAAGAAGACCCAACCACACTTTCCGATGCCTGCATCTTAAACTTAGGGCAATCCCTCTGAAAATGTCCCAACTGACCACAGTTCAAACATTTGCCCTGTTTCTTCCAACATCTTTCTTCTGAATGCCCTTCTTTCTGACAATAATTACAGACTCCTCTGCTCTGACTCCCTGAAGTGTTACTTTGATTTCTATTACCTGACTGTTTTTTAGAAGACCCTTTGAATTGTGAAGATCCACCTTGATTTCCTCTATTATCACCACGTTGTTGTTGTTGCCTAACTTGCTTCCCTGCGCTTAACAACTCCATTTTCCTCTTATGTTCCTCAATATCATGCTCCACCTGGTAGGCTCGATCAACTGCATCTTAAAAATCTTGCAACGTATGGGATACTAGCTGAGTTTAATCACAGTTTTCAAACCTTTCACAAACCTCGTAGCCTTCCTCTCCTCAGTTGCCACTAAGTGAGTACAATACCTGGACAACAATGAAAATTTAGCTGAATACTGAGCAACTGACATAGAACCTTGCTCCAAGCTAAGAAATTCCATTTCCTTCCTGTCTTGATCTACTCGGGGAATAAAGTGTTCTTTAAACTTTCCCAGAAAATTCTCCCAAGTGTAAGGTACATGAGTCTCATCCCATTTTGTTTTCAAAGCTTTCCACCAACGCTCGGCAGCTCCATTCAGCTTATAAGTAGCAAACCTGACTTGATCTTCCTCAGAACATCTCAAAGCATCAAAGATCTTTTCCATGATTCAATCCACCTTTCAGTCTTAGATACGTCAGGCTCTCCATCATACTCCATAGGCTTCATTTTCAGAAACCGTTCAAGGCCATATCTTGGTGGTACCTGTTCCCTCTATTGCCTCTGATCATTTAGAGTTTTCATTGCTGCTTCGAACATTCCTTGAAACATAATTCGAGCCTCTTCTCTGGCATCCCCTTGCCCCGAAGAGCCAGCCTGATCTCCTTGATTTTCAACCATTTTTAATGAATACCTGCATAGAACACTCAACGTTACTCACTCTATACTCTACTACCCTCCTAGGTCATTTAGTCATTCTAAACCATCTACAACCTAGCTCTGATACCAACTGTCGCGCCCCAGGCCCGTGGTCCTACTTGGCCCCACGTTCGGGTCACGAGTGGAAGACGTTATAAAATTCTTTTGAAATTTTTTCGAAATGTCCTTTTATAAAGTTGAACAAAATCACACTTGAAGTTCAAAGACTTCATCTAACTTGAAACAAACTTTACAAACGCTTTCACAACGAAAGTACTTAGCCCGAAGGCTTACAAACTTTTAAACAAATGTACATACACCAACATGATCCAAAATAGGTGTGACAATAGAAGGTACGGGTACTCTACCCAAAAGGTTTTACATTTACATAATGTAACCTTCACAAAACAAGTCCCAACTCTTACCAATCCAACGTCCTCCCGTGCCAAGTATCCTATCCCCTGGACTCGCCTTTATCTAAAACAGTAAACAAATAAGGGTGAGAATGAATCTCAGTAAGCTACTAAAATGCAACTACGTTTCATGCTAATATGATAATCATAAAGAATAGTATCATAGCAATCATATAACACATAGCATGAGAGATAACATCAACTCATATATCACAATTACCACATAGCCCACACTCCGGTGGATACCAAGCCAAGGTTTACCCAACAACATAACTGTTTGAGAATACCATCTGAGAAAACCAACTGAGAAAACCATCTGAGCAGCATAAATAGATGAAGCCGGGATCCCGAAAACCAAACCATAACCAATAGAACCAAAGTAACCAGAGAGGGAAATATGACACAAAGTCATTACCCAAATACTCACCAAAGGGAGCAATTCATCCCATCCAAGGACAATCTGGACTGGGAAACAAAGAAGGCACAGTGGACACCTTATAGTGAACTTGGCTTGTGTGCCACTATAATTCTCCCACCGCCTGACACGAGGTACCAATGAAAAAACTTATAGTGAACATAGCATGTACCACTATAATTCTCCCATTGCCTGACTCCACAACAAGACCAGCTGGAATTTTCACAAGAAGCACAGTAATGAATACTTGCTAAACAACAACAATCGGGGCAATGATTCTAAAATAATGAACCAAGCCAAACACATCAAAGATGCACATAAAGGATCACTCACAAAGAGTCTACAACAACATGATTCAAGGTCACAATACATTCTTGCACACACTTGAACACCCTTCTCATTAACCATGATAATATCCCAGGACACTCATATATTGGTCCTAGACAATACACCAAAGATTAAACCAAAGTTAACCTTCTATATCTTACCTTAACCAAACTATAAGATTCAGGGGAAAGTGTGCGGCCGCGCAAAACAGGGTGTGCGGTCGCACACATTCAGCTTTCTCAAGAACAAAATCTTCCAGATAAATGTGCGGCCGCACGCCCCTTCTGGGCGGCCGCCCAACACACTCGACAGGCAAAACCCAAAATGATTTATACTCCTTTCGTTTCACCGTCCCAAAAGTACAACACTTACATTTACAACTTTATTAAGACTACCCAATTTGTCTCAAAACAACTTTAATACTACTTCGAACCCGACCAAACCAACATACTAAATACTCCCTTTGTCCGAAAATAACAAGTATACAAATATTACCCAAATCACAGAATAACAATTACAAGTATCAGATATAACATCTATGACCATTTTAACATTTAAAGGGGAATTAGTAACTTACCTATTTCCGGAAAAAGTACCGCTGAAATAAGTTTTGTTCGGCTAGAAATGACCTATTCGACGCCCTGATCATTTTTATATAATTAGTTTTTGATGAGACGGATTTGATACACTTTATTCATAGGATTTTATGAGCTTAAAATATGAATTTTAGATAGTTTTTATGTAATTTTTGGGCAATTATGAATTTTAGATAGTTTCTTAATTCTAGATCCATTACTAGGGTTTATAAACCTGATCAATTTATTTATCTTTGTGATTGGATCTTTGCTAGAATTCTCTGTTCTGTGCCAGAATTAGGGTTTTCACTGTAGCAATTTCATGATTTATGCATGTGCCATGGTAAATTGTGATTAGGGTAAAATTAAGCAATTATCTATTTTAATAAATAGAAAGTGTTCTTGATCTTAGTTTCTTAAATCTTGAATCAATTAATTTTGCGATCTAGACTGTGCCAGTTAGATTAATTCATTAATTAGGGTTTCTAGTGAGTGTGCCACTGCTAGTAACTATTCTGAAAGAAGAAACAGAGATTGGAATAAATCTCGGATCAAGTGAATAGGGTAAAAAGTGAAAAGAGATATCGATGATAATTGATTAAAAAGGTGGGGACGGAAACAAATCTGAAGTATTCTTTAATTATTGTTTTTTTTGCTCATATTTAGTTTAATTTATGTTCTTAGGATTTAATAATTATAATTTTCCCCCAATCTGGTCAAGTGACTGTTCGTAAATAAATAACCGTTCTTCGTGGATCGATTCTGGACTTGTCCCTGACTACATATTTTTTGAACTTAGTCCAGGTTTAATTTGTAGGTGTGCGATTTAGCCTATCAGTTTTTAAAACGGGTAAGTAAATAAAAAGAATTAAATCGAAATGGGTCGAACTTACCTTTTCCTCTTTAACCCTAACTGAAACGAGGAATGTTGCAGAAGAAACACAGAGAAAGAAGAGAGAGAAGGGATAAGTGTTTTTATAAAAAAAAATCTTTACCCATTTACAAATTGGTCACCAAACTTTCAATTTGAACACATAAACCCCTAAAGTTACATTTTCAACCAGGACCCTAAAGTTTCAACTTAATCATTTAACTCCTTTAATCATTATTATTACTAACTAAGTAAATAACATAAATAATCAAGTAAGATGTGCAAATCATAAAATATGATGCAACACATAAAATGCACACATAAGTCAAATAAAAATCCCCAAAAATATAAAATAAATAGGGACGGGTTTTGGGGTCGCTACAAAATTACCCCCGGATGACAATTAAATCCCAAAATTACATAACTGCCCAAAAATACATAAAAACTATCTCAAATACATAAAAATAATCTTTTAAGCTCCTAAAATCCTAAGAATTAATGGTGTAAATTCCGTCGCATCAAGAGGGCACCCATATCATCCTTAGATATTAACACTCCCCCTCACGTGTATATGCGGATTTAGTATATGGGTGTAATTGGGTCAACTTAAGGCCATATCATCCTTAGATATTAACACTCACCCTCACGTGTATATGCAGATTTAGTATATGGGTGTAATTGGGCTAACTTAAGGTGATAGAGAGTGTTTGATATTATGCCCTAAGTCTTTGAGAAAGGCCTATGCGTTACATCATAGCTTCATTGTTATAGAGATAACAAACCCGATTATTATATCTTTTGCATGTTTATTATAATAATCATTATCCCTAGCACTTATGAAGAGCTAACATGAGTTTAATGGATAATCATATGATAATTATGGTGCATAGGATGCGGATTAAACTTGTGGGTACTTATTGGAGAACAAGGTACTTGATAGACCCGTTATGAGATTTATGTCATGGTCAAATGTCATAATTAAATCTCATAATAGTCATACCATTTGAATCCTTAGACCTGAGATTATCATGGTCTTCCACATGATGAACAATATGTTTGACGTACTCAAACGCTACCCTTAACCGGGTGGTTATAAAGGCTACGATTGGCATAATCGGATTCCTGTAGGGAAGAATGATAAGTCAAGATGGGATTTGTCCCTCTCTCAAGAGAGATATCTGCTTGGCCACTCGATGAGTGAGATTGATGATAGTGCATGGCCATGCCCAAATAAATTGATGTGATCAATGTCATTTGTTCTTATCAATCTACTCAAGATCGAGAAAGCATTGGACAGCATAAGTAAACGTGGACCATGACTTATGTCCAATATGATATCGCGCGATAAAGAGATTGTGATATGTTCTATAAGGTAACTTTGGACTTTCAAAGTTATACTAATTGGGTAGTCATAATGGCCTGCTAGAGTCCGCTTATGACTTATGGGTTCTGACTTGTTCGGACTCGTTGCCAACCTATTGGGTCACACACAATAGAACGTATTGGAAAAAGACTGAAAATCTGGGATTTCTGACTGGCACCGTACGGCTCCTGATGAGCCATACGCCCCCCCCCCCCCGTTTCTAGTCAGTTTGTTAAAATTTCTTGTGTGACAAGGAATCCCGATCCAAAAAATAGGTCAAACCCTCATATAAATATATGCAGCGGGGTTTGGCAGCCTCTAATGGTGATTTTAGAAATCATACACATTGTTTTAGAAACAATAAAAGATAGAGATGTATGATTATTTATTTTGAGATTGAGAATCATCAAAATACAATAATCAATGAAGCAAAATAATTCATACGAATAAATCGTTTCTTCACCAAGCCTTGGATCTAGCAATCAATCAAGAAGGTGTTCTTGAGTCCGTTCGATGTGTGAATACCGATATAAGGTGTTTGCTTTGGCACCTTAAAGTCCGTGTTCATGGATTCGATCTTCAAGGGTTAGTTTCTTTCATCTTGTATTTAATTTAATCAACATGCACGGATATGGGCTCATGGATTTAGTATATGGGTGTAATTGGGCTAATACGTACCCTTTATAATTTTTTTTAATATGATAAATGCAAGAGGGAAGATTCGAACCCGATACCTTGCCAAAGCTAGAGCTCTGATAGCATGTTAAGTAAACAACTCTTGTAAAATCTTAAGATGATAGAGAGAGCACCTACAATGTATATCATGCTTTGATATTATTTGTTCAATTATCATATGCGGTCCCTAAATATCGTTTTCTCTTTCTCAATTAATTATGTATTAAACAAAAAAAATAATATAATCTTTTAGCTTTATATATAAGCAAATCTCCTTGGGTTCAATGCAAAACTCATTAAATATAATTGTATTTAATATTATTTTACCAAAAATAATCTTAAATTAGCTACTTATTTTCAAATACAAATATATATTTATTAAATATTTAATTTGAAAATATATTACTTTTTCCGTACCAGATTATATGTCCACCCTCTCATTTGCATGGAGATTAAGAAACGGTGGAAGTGATGTAAGTGTTATGAGTATAAAAGTAAAGTGGGAGAGAGAATGAGTGGAAGTGAATAGTAAGTTGATTGGTGTTGTGAGCATAAAAATAAGTAGGAGAGAAAATGAATGAGAGAAATAGTAAAGATTTTATGCTATTTTAAGAAGTTGTCATATATTATGGGGACAAAATAAAAAAGAAAGGTTGACATATACTCCCTCGGACCCAATTTCAACATGTTTTTGTTGGTAAAATTAAGACAATTAAACACTTTTATAAATTTTTAATAAGTGCCTTTTTTGATTTTTTTATACTACTTATGGCCGGAAGTACTACTTTTACAATAATAAATAATTATGAGGTTCTTAGTTGCTTAATAATTCATCCCTTTGATTAACTCTAGAAGGACACAGTAAGACCACTGTACTTTTTAACGAATGAGATTTGCATTTGATTTGTTAAGCATAAATTCCCATGGCTGGACAGCAAGTTACGTGTTCAGTCGTAATATACAACATTAATAAATAGAGTCTGGTTAGTTATGGTTGTAGGCGAGTAATCGTGGCATGTGCGTAGTCCGACACGTGGTGGTCATTATACTATATGCGACCTAATTATCACGGAGATTATTATGCTACCTTCTCGAGCGGCGCGGAGCAGCTTAATTAGGTGGTTTTTGTTTTGGACTTCACGCTGTTGACAAGCCAAGCCAAGCCTGTGTGTCATCCAACTCAAACCCCAAAAGTAACATTAAAGTCCTGTTGTATATGAGAATTTCAGACACCTCCCTCAACTCTTGATTGGTAACTCTACAACTAAAACTCATTCAGTCCAAAATGATGACTTCACTTTACTTGTTTATTATCATGTTAAAAGAATTGTGTTGCAAATTTCAGAAAAGAGGATAATTATAATCAAGTTTCACAAATAATTATATGCAAATAAAATAAAATATCTATATTACAATACAAAGCAAGAATAACCGTTTTACAAAAGAGAGGCTGAGATTGCTTCTCAAAATTTGATCGGACGACCTAAGTTGATCCTAATAACCCACTCCCATGAAAACCGTCCAGACAGTTGACCCCCTCAAGTAACCTCCTCACCTTTGTTAACTTACAGTGTATCTTTTCTCCTCCCACTACTCGACTTAAAAGTTAATGTGATTTTGGGTTATGAAAGAGGAAATTGAGTTGAGGTTAAGGGGTTTTATGTGAGAGGATAAAATTAAATGGGATTCTTTCTTCCTTTTCATACTGTCACTGTGTTAGTGGCACGGGTAAGAATACTAGTCACTAATAAACAGGGGCGGACCCAAGCTTGCATAAAGGTGTGCCGGTGATCTCCTCTAACCAAAGAATGTGTGTAGTATAGTGGTTAAGTTGTTGGGAATTTGAGCAAGAGGTTGTGGGTTCTAGTCTAATGTCATGCATTAATTTTTTTCATATAGAGTTTTATAGTGCATTTGTGCATCCCCTCACAATTTGTGCATCCCCCCACAAAATACTCTAGGTCCGCCTCTGCTAATAAAAAGTGTCAGAAAATTATTACAAAAGTATATGACAAACGAAATTACATACTCAAAGTTACAAAAATTACAAAGAAACAATATAGAAAAACCAAACCGTTATTATAATTAAAAGTCTGCATTAACGATTTTTTAAAGATGAATACGTCCTTCTCACAGTTAGTTAGTGTACAGATGTTACCATGATATTTGTCTCTCAAGATATAAAAGTGAAGTCATACAGGCTTTGCACTTGAGTCTTGAGTTACTATCACCAACAAGAATCACAAAAAGACCAAATAGTGATTTTTTTTCTTGTTTTGATTAAGTTTTTTTCTGTTCCTTTCAACATCAAAGAATACAACATTTGAGATTTCCCTCTTCACTTTAACACTAAAGAGTAAACACAGGGCCGGCCCTGCCACAAGAGAAGTGAGGCAAGGGCCTAGGGCCACAATTTTTTTTTGGCTAATTTAAGGCCACAAAATTTATCTTTTATATGTATGAAAATGCCTCATTTTATTTTTCATATACATAGATATTTTAGGCCCACACAATCCGAACCTAAATACTCAAACCCAATAATAGTCCACATTCAATTAAATTCAACTTTGATATTTTAGGCCTCATTTTAGTTCTATATATCTATTGATTCAACTTTGATTGAAAATCCGCTTTTAAATATGCCAGAAAAAACGTGTTTATATAGTATCTTGTAAGAATATACAATGTTATTATTAAAATGAAGTATTCATGTAAACTAGTTTGGCATTAAACGTTTTTATTTTTTTAATTAAAAAAACATCTTTTAATGAAGGCCATAGTTAAAAAGTTGGCCTAGGGCCACAAATTTACAGGGCCGGCCCTGAGTAAACATAATAATCAGCACATTATCTAAAGGGATAAGAGATAGCTTGGCAATTTTAATTTAATTTGATCTTTGTTTATTTGTTAAGAGATGTACTCCATCCGTCTTAAAATGATATTCACATTTTTTCACCGTCACTACAACTTTGAACAATAATTTTAAGTATTATTTTGTGATAGAGGCAGTAATATTTTTTTGTTAAATAAGCTTATTTTTTCAATTCAATTAAAAGCTCCTACTTAAATTAACAAACATGATCAAAAATAGTCTCGATGAGATTTGTAGGTGATTATAAAGTTAAGGGGGTCACTTGAAAACTTCTCCAATCTATAAGGGGAGTAGATATCCGTTAGGTGCATTCCTCTCTTAATTTAATCCCACGGCAGCTGTTCTAGAAACAACTGTGTCAACCGGTATCGGGAATTCCAAATAAATGTCGGTAAAATACTTTTTAGATTTTAAAAATTGTTTAGATTTTTTTTTTTTTTTCAGATTTATGTTTCAATTGTTTTTTTTTTCAGATTTAAAAATTACTGTAATTTGTTCTATGCCCTAATATTCTCCTCATTTCTCCTCTCTCTCTCTCTCTCTCTTCTCAACCCCAACCGTTCAACCCATGGATTCACTGTCTCCCTCCGTGAAACACTGTCTTTCCGTCCATTTTCCGGCCGTTTCCCGGTCAATTCCGATCAGTCGAACGTTTTTTCTGGTCCAATTCGATCTCCTTATGTAATGCGATCGGTCATAATGGCTTTCCTTGCTGACGAGATGATAAATTTGCTGTGCGTATGCCGTTACTCTCTTCTCCGGTCCGGACAACGAGATGACTCCGTTTTTGGTAATATATCTGTTTGAGAAGATATGTTTATTTTCGTTCTGTTTCTGTTTTTGATGGTTGCTTTTCCTGGTTAACTTTTGTGTTCATTAACTTTGAAATGCTTGTAGATCAGGTTAGGTTATATGAGGATTGTTATTGATTCGACGAATCGCGATTGCCTCTCGCTAAATATCTGAGGTGCAAACAGTTTATGTTGTGCTTTGTTTATTTCTGTTCTCAGTTTTTAAAGGTTCATGATCATGGTTTCTGCTTCTTCTTTGGGTGCCATTTTGCTGTATGAATATATGCTTACATCAAGTACTTTGTGAATGTTTTTCACCGCCTTTTGTCTTTATCAAGCGATTGAAAACAATAGGAACCTAAGAAAAGTTTTCCTGGTCGATAAAAGTTGTTCATTGCTTAGCTTTTGGTGCTTCATTTATGCAAACCCTTGGTTATTGTCTCTTATCTTGACTAGCATTAGTATTACTCCATGATGATCTTTTAAACACTCCATCTTGCTTGTTTGCTAGAAACTCGCACGCCCTCTATCCCATAAAGATGTTCCCATTTTCTATTTCTGTTTCTAAACTATTCTAAATGTTTGAATAGTCATTTGTTATAGGCATACTTCTAACTTCCATTAAGGTAAATGACGGAAAGGATAATATATTACTAAAATATGGTATGACTAATCAAATAGGAACTTATTTATGGGATGGAGGAGTACTTGTCTGTGTACTTGTTGCGCGTGAATAATGGACATTGACACGTGTTGTTCACGAGACATCTGAATAAATTAGCTTAGTTTGGTTAATTATAAATTACTCTCTCTGTCCCAAATGAATGTCACCATTTGAAACTTTTTTGGTCAAAAATGAGTGTCATTTTTTTCTATTAAAAAGGTTAACTAATTGTTATAAGAAATCCTATTGTGTGTTGGGTTCATGGAAGGACTGGGTCCATATGATCTTAATGTAGACAACTTTCTCTTGCATTTTAGATGCATGAGGCCGCATTTGTGGTTCAAAACTCACATCCTCGATGTATCATGTCAGAAGGTTCACTTGCAATCCTACCATGTGAGTACTAACGGTGTTCATTTATATATACACTACCACAATGCCTTAAGCGTCAACCTTCCTTTTTTTCTTAAAAAAAAAACAAAACTAAAGGACACTCAATTTGTGAAGGAGGGAGTACATTTGATTAGATAAGGATGGTTATGATACAATTTGACAAAAGTAGGAGAAGTGAGAGGAAAAATTGGCATGATGAAGTAATTGGCGGCTTCATGTTCAATTGAGTTGACTTCATACATATGTCTGCACAAGGATAAAGTTGAATAGTTGCGCAATTTCAATGTCAAGATATGAAAAATTTAGAAAACATATTGTGAAAGGTCATGGCATTTCATTTTTCTAGTTTATGACAAACATTGGGGTATAGTATTTCTAGTTTATGACAAACATTGGGATATAGCACTAATTTAGTCCATGGCTATAACCACTCAAGTTCAAATCTCATGATGCTAGAATACACACACGCACACACACACTAGGTGTGGCTAGGAGACTATGTTCACTCTTAATAAATTTTTATTGTTAAATCCATGTTTTGTGGCCAAAATAGCCAAACAACTAACTATTAACTAATATTTTAAGACCAATAACTTGTAATAAAAATGCACAAAGAATTGATTTAACTAACTACTCATGGGATATAAGGATGATTTTACTTTGTATAGTTGTAGTGATAAATAGGAATCTTGTCTCAAAATATTTTCTGTTAAACTCCCCCCCCCGTCTAAATGAATGCTATTTTTAACTTTGAGGGACATTTGGGGAAGTTACTTTTTAATCACTGAGTAACAAAGTACATAAATACCTTTAATGATATTACCGTACCAACTACACCATGATGATGCGATTTTGATTAAGATATATGATTTCGGGGGGGGGGGGGGGGGGGAGGGGGGAGGGTTTAGTAATATCTTTTAATAATGGACATTCAATTAGGGAAAAAAGTTAAATAGTTGCGCAATTTCACAGCCAAAAACGAAATAGTGTGGAAGGTCATAGCATTTTAGTGCTTCTTGTTGATGACATTGTCATATAGTACTAAATTGATCACTGGCCACAAGCACTCATGTTCTTATCTGATGGTCTTAACACACATACACGCACAATGTAGATAGGATACTATGTTCATTCTTTATGATCATATAGTGTTAATCTATATTTTGTGGCCAAAATAGCCAAACTGCCAACCTGTTTAGAACAAACTAATATTTTTCTTGTCCCAAAATGTTCCGTCCCTAAATGAATATCTATTTGAACTTTTAAGAACATTGAGGAAAGTTATTTTTATATTGAACACATTTAGTATCGTGTTTACATAAACACCCTTAACAATCTCGTTGCCCATAATAACCACCAATTGTTTGGGATAAAAAACGTTTCATGGGAAAATCCCACAGAGAAGCTGCACCTGTAGGCCTATTTATTTTGATGGCGAAGATAAAGATTGCTTGGAGAAAATTTAGTGTTCTACCTGGCCATATTTAGCAAAAGTTCGAAAGATTCACATAGCAATAGAGAACATGGGGGCGGCGGTGTGACCAATGCTCTTTCAAAAATGTCAAAGAGCATGCACAAAAAGTTCAATGGTAATGCGTTGGACAAAAATGAATATGAGCCTCACCCACCCACAACTGTTGACATATTCAGAGATGACGGTCTGTAGATTAGGGTTTTGAATGCCTGCATATTTGTCTCTGTTTCGTAGTATTATTTGCTAAGGTAAAAGCATATCTCGGTGCTGCGGGATCGCTCAAACCACCTGGAAGTTTATGTGAAAGCTACAATTAACGGAAGAGATAGGTTCTGGTGTTGTCTTGGCCAGGAGCTTGTGGTGTTACAAACATGACCAAGGATATTCCCATGAATGTAGTTTTCTAGGTGAGAATTAAGCATAGATATAAAGATTGATTGACGCTTTGTGCGAGAAAAGATTGAACAGAGACTGGTTCCTAGTTTATATGGGTGCACAGAGGTCAACATGTTGATTTGTTTACACTCCCTTTGTTTCAAATTATTTATGGTTTTATACTTTCCATGCATATTAAGAAATGGAATTAATAAAGTGAGAATACTCATGTATCCCTAATTCCAATTATCTAGGTAGTCAAATGCTTTTAGTAGTGATATTTCACAATCATAATTAAGGGTATACTTGGTATACAAGAGCAATGAATCCTTGATGATAGTAAAGTGTCAAATATTTTGGGAAAAAAAAATTAACTTCTAAACAACATGTATTTTGAAACGGAAGGAGTAAGACTTCTACTAGGGGTGCATCGGATTATGTTTTCATGCTTATAACACGATGGGCATAGTATACATCGATGCTCCAACTTGAGGGGGAGTTTTATGAATTACGTGTATTGGTAAATTACACTTAATTATAAAAGTGTCAATGTCTATACTCCGCTAATATGTGAATAATCACACAATAAAATATTATTTTCCCTCTTTTTACAACTTCTTTTACCCTCTTGATTGTATCTCTCCCTGTATTCTTTTCCTTTATGTATTAATTTGTAGAGCGGGTTTCCTAATAAATTGATTTTGATCTAAAATGTTTTTGTGCTTAGGATCTAATTTATTGCCGTGTAGTAATCTTAAGTTATATTGGACTTGTGCTATTTTGATCTTTCTCATGCGAATGGGTAGATATGCATAATTGTGTGTGTGTGTAATAGCTTTTCCAAGTATACATTTGAGGAATACATTTGGAAAATGTCTTGTGTTAATGTGCATGCCATGTTGTGGTTGCGAAGAAACATGAGTGAGTTAAAACGATTACTTAGGAGTTGGTCTTGTGCATGTATATTGGTAGTTGTCTCGAAGCAAAGTGGAAATAGGAAAAGCAAGACATTCAAAGGTCATCAACCACCGTAATATTTTTTGTTGATATATATCAACAGTGTTCTATCTTGAGATTAACAGTTTAGAGATTGATTAATGCATGACAAGGGATTATCAATTCATGAAGGTTTATATATAGAGTCGGCTGCGTACGTGCGAGGGATCCTGCCCTCGAAACGATCTATTATTGATGAGGACTTTTTGGCTAGTAGGCTTTATAGCGGACTTGGTTTTGATTCACCTAGGGTATTCAAAGGTCTTGGTTATAGTTAGGTCACGATTGCCATCTTTTTTCACCATTGTTCTTTGTTACTGATTGAAGAAAAAGGAATATGTTCAAAAATTGAAACACTGTTTTTGGGGCTTTGGAATCATGAAGAGAATTCAAGTTCAAATAAGGTTATGTTTACAAATATAAGGGTAACGATGAGTTTTTCTGAAATCATCAGGATTCATTAATAAAGAAAATGAACTTCCTCCAAAGTAGAGATGTTGAAGATGGAAGGAGACAAGGGGGATGGTTTATAACGGGGGGCAAGGGATGTTGGGAAATTCGGCACCCTAACAATACGAGAATGAAAACAACCAACAAAATCACACACAAAAACACAAGTATTGTTTACCCAGCTCGTCTGAAGATTGAACTACGTTTGGGTTCACTATCAAGGTAGGATCTCTTTTTGTGGTTTTGCATTGTGTATGACTGCCACTTGACTTTTTAAAGGATATTACCTCTGTCCTAGAGTAAGAGTCCTACCTCTCAAATGGACGGAGATTAAGAAATGATGGAAGTGATTTAAATGTTGTGAGTGTAAAAGTAAAGTGAGAGGCAGAATGAGTGGTAGGGAATAGTAAGTTGATTGGTGTTGTGAGTATAAAAGTAAAGTATGAGAGAATGAGTGGGATGAATAGTCAAGATTCCTTGCCATTTTAGGAATGACACTCTTACTCTGGGACGTACCAAAATAGAAAGTAAGACTCTTACTCTGGGACGGAGGGAGTATAAAACAATACCCTAAAGGATTCTAGTACTAATTGATTGCAGTAAAACAAAGTAGTACTTACCTCCGTCCCTTGATTTGCGCGTTTATTATGAAAACATTAAAAAGGGGGTAAAAGTCAAGTGGGTAAGGGATATAATTGTCTAAAATACTATAATGTAATGGGTAAAAAGTACCTAAGTGAAGCATATATATTCTTGTAATTACCCACGAAGTTAAGGGCATATATGTCCAAAGTGCTATTCATTTCTTGCCATTTAGGAATAAAGCGACGTGTGAACCTTCGCTGGGACGTGCCAGAAAGGAAAGTACGACCTTATTATATAGGAAATTACCTATTTTGCCTTTTTATAAAAGGTCTTAACAAGTTCATGATGTGTGTCTATGTGTTTTAATTGTGTTTGCAGGAATAGATTGAAGAAGTAGGATCATGTGTTAAGAGCATTTAGGGAAAAATGATCAATTTAGCATTGTTGACTAGAGTTATCGCGTGACAACAAGAATTGTCACGCGTCAATGTCAAGCTTAGTCGCGGGTCAACAAAAGTTGCCGCGTGACCATTTTCGTCTGCAACACAGAATAATCAAACTTAACAGAATTTAATCAACAAATGTCGTGTAATGTAAACAATCACATAATTTACATTTAATACATTGGAATGCAATAGGTAAAACCTAAGTTAAGACTATCTAATTCAATGATCAAGCAATTGATCGTGAATTTGGGGGGGGGGGATGTCCTCCATGATATCATAAGTGTTAACCTAGATTCACATGGAACACTATATAGAAATTCCATAACAAGAACATCATTAGCATGCTCATAATCTTGACTTGAAATTTAAGGGGGGGGGGGAGATAGAGAGAGAGTCATACCAATCTTTTTAGTGCAAAAACTTGACAATGATCAATCTCTTGTAGTAGAGATTGCTTCCTAGCTTTAATTGATCCTTCTAATGCTTAATCTTCAACAATTGTAGGCTTCGGAGGAGAGAGGGAGAATATCATGTTTGATGAGGTAGGAAAGAGAATGACAGTTTCTGGCTTAATTTTGGGAGAGTAACAGTACCAAAATTCCTGATATCAACAATGAGGTCAAACCCGGTAGTTATAGAGATTTCTGGGCAAAATTTTGTCGCGCGGGAAAAACTTGTTTTGTCGCGTGTCAAAAATCTATATTCACAGAGTTGTCGCGTGACAACTCTTGTCATGCTGTCATAGAACCTCTAAGAGTAAAGGTTAAGATGGAAAACAAGACTGATTGGATAAAGAGATAGAGGGGAAAGGCTGACAGTAGAGAGTGTGCTGTCTTGTGCTCAAGAAACAATGTCTGAAGCTAGATTAATGATTTGTTATATAAATGAGGTTATGACCTTTATTTATAGGACTACTATTGGATAACACTAGAGATCTCCTATTAGGTGTCATCCTATTGATCATTCAATGATAATTGGACAAGTGTCATATATATTTAGATACCACAATGAGTTCTTTCTTTGTTAACAAGGTCACACGTGTTGAACATACCCAACATCGCAAACATCTGACAAGTGAGACATACTATCAACTCCATCCGCTGAAGTGCTAAACCATTTACACTCAAGGTTCCCATGAACAATCTTATTCTCGGTCTCATACGGTTTGGGTCCCTAGACCGACTGTTCATACCCTTGATGCTAGTGTTGGTTGCTGCATGCCTTCTGGTTTCAGGAGGTGTTGAATTTTCCGTGGAACCCTTATTGATGGGAGATAGAGACTTTATAGCCAACTCATTCTCTTTGGGTCATGCAAAAGAATATATTGGAACCCTTGTTGATTAGAAGTTAAGGCTCTAGGTGGACACCCAAAACATGGGATATTTTTCTTATCCTCATATAGTCTAAATTGGAGATTAGTTTGACTTATTTTAATATGGAAGGGATTATCTTTTATTAAGAAACAATTATTTTTGATTTATCCTTTTATGGTGTAAATTGGAGATTAGTTTGATAAAGTTTTAAGTTGGCTGTGTCACAGACCTACCGCAACCCTCGTCCTTCACCTAGGCTTGGGACATGCAAGGATAGTTCCTTGGGGGAGTTAAGTGAATGTAGAGACGACCTTATTAAAATTGTGCCCACCCTCACAGAGATGTGTAAGTCCGCCACTGGGTCAACTTGCTCTTCAAGACCATTCATAGAGCTATGGTGTGGTTGTGAGAACCTAAGTTTCATTACTGATTGGGTTATTGCACCTGGTCTAGGTTCTCGTTTGTAGGTCCTACTATAGAAATAATAAGGTGATTATGTGGCAATTCCTTTAAAGTCACGTGGTACAACCACTATTACACCATCTATACATGATGGACTCTGGTTAGTGCTAGGTTTTGCTGAATCAGAAAAAATAATAAAAAATAATAAAGTTGGAAACCTTCCTTTGGTTGATCATGGGACCACATTCTTGCATTTGACTAATTGGCAACTTACTATTATTCTAAGATTAAAGATAGGAAAAATTGCATCTATGATCACCCAACTATAGATGATGAGTGGTTTGATCACTCAACTAATTTCTTTTGCGTTTAATAGCTTGAACTAATTTTTTTGAGCTTCCATGATCACTCACACTAACTCCATAAAAAAATAATCGTTAAATCTCCATGTGCTTATTCATGTGCCTTTTTTTAAAGGGTAAAATAGGAAATAAATAATATAGGGGTTAAAAGTGTTAAAACTAAAACTATTGGCTTAAAATTATAACTTTACTTGAGCAAATAAAACCACCCACAACTAGACATGTCCAAATAGAACCGGGAACCGACGGAACCGGCGGGTAGAACCGGAACCGGGAACTGGCGAGAACCGGGAACCGCCGGAACCGGGAACCGAACGTAACCGTGAACCAGATTGAAACGGTTCGAATACGAATCCAACATATTCAGAACCGAGGAACCGGAGGTTCCGGAACCGGGAACCGAAGGTTCTCTGCATCATTCAAAGGAATAGGGGTCAGGAGCCAGGAGGTAGTAGTAGACATGTCCAAACGGTTCCGGTTCCGGAACCGCCGGTTCCCGGTTCCCAAATAGCCGGAACCGTTTTCGAACCATCTTAATCTGGTTCCCGGTTCTATCCGCCGGTTCCGGTTCCGACGGTTCCATCACCATCTATTTTTTTTTTTTTAAATCCAAACCTAACCGAAACTAACTAATCTGTTTTTTTTTTTCCACTGGGGAGTATGTTTTTGGAAAGAATGAGAAGTGGACAAAATTTGGTTAGTATATTATTAAAGATAGAATAAAAAGTCTAACAATATTTTTAGGAAAAAAAGGGGCGGCACCCTTATAATTTTATTAATATAATTGGAAATATTACAATGAGGGGACAACCAAGTCTTTCCCTTTTATAATTCAAGGGTAGACAAAAGGAGCCTATACCTTTATATTACAACATTTATCTAAATTCTAGTCTAATTTAAATAAACACTATACTACAAGTACAAATACTAAATAAATGCTAAATATTACATTTAATTGTATTGGGGGCATTTGGCGGTGTGGTGTGAATGTGTGTTGTGTGTGTCAACCTTTAGGCATGCGTGTGAAGAGTGAATACGGTGGCTGAAGTTAGGACTGGAGGAGTGTCAAGTCTAGCTCTAGCATGGCATGGATGGGATAAGAAAGTTACTACTACCTCCTGGCTCCTGACCCCTATTCTTTTGAATGATGCAGAGAACCTTCGGTTCTCGGTTCCGGTTCCCGGTTCCGGAACCGCCGGTTCCTGAACCGCCGGTTCCTCGGTTCCGGAACCGCCGGTTCCTCGGTTCTGAATATGTTGGATTCGTATTCGAACCGTTTCAATCTTGTTCCTGGTTACGTTCGGTTCCCGGTTCCGGCGGTTCCCGGTTCTCGCCGGTTCCCGGTTCCGGTTCTACCCGCCGGTTCCGTCGGTTTCCGGTTCTATTTGGACATGTCTAGGTAGTAGTAACTTTCTTATCCCATCCATGCCATGCTAGAGCTAGACTTGACACTCCTCCAGTCCTGACTTCAGCCACCGTATTCACTCTTCACACGCATGCCTAAAGGCTGACACACACAACACACATTCACACCACACCGCCAAATGCCCCCAATACAAATTAAATGTAATATTTAGCATTTATTTAGTATTTGTACTTGTAGTATAGTGTTGTTTATTTAAACTAGACTAGAATTTAGATAAATGTTGTAATATAGAGGTATAGGCTCCTTTTGTCTACCCTTGAATTATAAAAGGGAAAGACTTGGTTGTCCCCCTCATTGTAATATTTCCAATTATATTAATAAAATTATAAGGGTGCCGCCCCTTTTTTTCCTAAAAATATTGTTAGAATTTTTATTCTATCTTTAATAATATACTAACCAAATTTTGTCCACTTCTCATTCTTTCCAAAAACATACTCCCCAAGTGAAAAAAAAAAAAAAAAAACAGATTAGTTAGTTTCGGTTAGGTTTGGATTTAAAAAAATAAAAAATAGATGGTGATGGAACCGGTGGAACCGTCAGAACCGGAACCGGCGGATAGAACCGGGAACCGGATTAAGATGGTTCGAATACGGTTCCGGCTATTTGGGAACCGGGAACCGGCGGTTCCGGAACCGGGAACCGGAACCGGAACCGTTTGGACATGTCTACCCACAACCCTCTCCTTCCCCACTTCTACTGGTGAGAGCCATCTTTTCCGGCATAAGGTAGGATTGACGAATTTGCCACCATCACACCATTAACCACCACCACCATTAAACCACCCTCACCATTAAACCTTCACTAAATCTTAAAAGTCAGATTATTGAAAATTTAAGAACCTCAAAAGCTCCAAAATTCAAAACTCAAAATTCAACAAATCTAAAAATTGTTTCCACAAATCAAGAACTTCAAAATTGAAAACTCCAAATGGGTTCATGTTTGATGCAAAACACTATAGCTCACACACAAAAACATACAGAAACACACACACACACACATCAAAACTGACATGCGCACACAGCCAAAACTCAAACCAAATTTGATTTTGAAACTAGATCTGGGATGAGGTAGGGAGGAGGGAGCGACGGCCCGGACTTTGGGGAGTTCTCGACTGCGTTTCACTTGCATTGAATCTAGATCTAGATCTAGATCGACGGAAGCGACATCGGTGTTCTTTAGGGAAGAAGAATGGTCGGTTGCCTAAACAACAGTAAAAAGCATTTGAGCCACTTATCCTTTTGCCTCAAGCCCTTAGACTTTGATATCCCCTTTCCATTCTGGTCCCTAACACCTAATACAAACCCCGATGTCTCCCTTTTGCTCTTCCTACAATTTTTTCGTCAAAAATAATCCACGAGATCACTAAACTTAACTTTACGTTCCCGTAAATGCGTTTTCCATAATCTCAGTTGTATCCCAACTATCCGATAAAGATGATAGTAATACCAAGACTTGTATTTCGTCCTCAAGAGTATTATTAGTTGAAGATAAATGGGTCGTTATATATTTGAATTGACTTACCTGATTCGTTGGTGACATGCCCTCTCCCATCCTTGGGTTCAACAATTTCTTCATCAGATATAAGCCTTGTTTGTTCGTTGTCGATGGCATCTCATACATGTGAGCCAACGTATATACCATCTCCACCATTGTCTTGGTATCCAACGTGTTTTTTCGCCCCGCTATTGATACAGATCTTTGCCATAAAGGCAAATCCTCCATCTACGTCTTCCAAAAATTGAAATTCGTTCTATCGAACTTTTCAATCAACGAGTTCTTGTCCTTCTCACTTTCTTCCACAAAGTCCCCACAAACACCCTTGACCCAAGATCAACTCTTAGAGCGCTAGCATTGGATCAAAACCTAAAAGCTCTGATCCCGGTTGTTGAGAATTTGGCACAAAAACACAAGAATTGTTTATCCCGTTATCTCTACATTGGACTACGTCTGGGGGCACTACCAAGCCAAGATTGTACTTTATAATATCTCTATATGGTATTAAAATGTGTATGACCGTTATTTGGGTGTAAATAGGATACAAGCCAATACCCTAAAGGATTCCCAAACCAATAGCTTGCAGTGATGTAGTGAAACAGAATAGTTTTACTTTTCCTCTATGATGCTTGGGCTCGGGTACGAGTGTCAGACACGGGTACATACCTGAGTGTCGGATCCTCCAAAATTTTAAGATTTTACACCAAATTTAGTGTAAAATGCCACACCCACACCCACACCCATGTAATGTTTTGGGATAGGGGTACTTCGGCAAAATTGAAGGGTCCGATCATTGTAGCATTTCCTCCTAGGAGAAGTCTTCCAAACGAAAATGATTTTCAAACGTAAAAGGGAATCTGACAACCGGACCTATGCTGCCGCACTAGAATTGACCTTTTTTGTCTTCTTCCTTCCCGCACAATCCCGTCCATTCATTCGCGGTTTTGACTGCGTTCTTCGTGGTTTTGACTCCATCTCGAATATGCGCTGCATTTCCCTTTTGAAGCAAGTAAAGCTAGATTCTGAAAAAGGTTTGACTTGTCAAATGTGACTTTTTGAGACGGAATTTATGTAAAACCAACCACTCAAGCTTTTTGTACTCCAACTCTTGTATGAAAAAGTTAAAGAGCAATAATCTTTATTTTCTGCTAAAAGTTTATGAGAGTTAAAAACTACGTGTATACATGCAATGCTTGTGCTTAAAAGCAATACTTTATCATAATTAAGTAAGTTGAAGCCAATAATCTTTATTTTCTTCTAAAAATTTATGAAAGTTAAGACTGTGTGTATGAAGGTGGAGGATTAGTGGGTAGTTACAATTGGGTTTTAGTTGTTCGTATCAAATAACAGGGTAGAGTAAAAAGTTGACAGAGCTTAAATCCGCTTTTCCACTTTATTAATACTATAGATACAGGGAGAGTACTTTCAAAATACGATGACAATCTAGTCTGGCATGGATTGATGGGAGTGGAGTTGTAAAAATACTAAATGTGCCTTGATGGTGATGTGCAATTGGAAGCCCATTGACTATGGACCTGTAAGCCTCCCAGGGTGTGCGTGGAGGGGAAGGACTTGGGCTTTTTTAATATAGAGCATGAGTTGATGCACTTGATAGGGAGTCATATAAATATGATCCATTTCCAAGGCATGTTTGAATCTATACATGTAAATGAATACAATATTTGATTATAGTCTGATTGATGGGAGTGGAGTTGTAAAAATACTAAATGTGCCTTGATGGTGATGTGCAATTGGAAGCCCATTGACTATGGACCTGTAAGCCTCCCAGGGTGTGCGTGGAGGGGAAGGACTTGGGCTTTTTAATATAGAGCATGAGTTGATGCACTTGATAGGGAGTCATATAAATATGATCCATTTCCAAGGCATGTTTGAATCTATACATGTAAATGAATACAATATTTGATTATAGTCTGATTGATTTTGTTAAGGGTCGAAGAATAGGCACACAGGAAAGGAAGCAATGGAGCTGGCTATGATGCGATGCACTTTCTTACTTTAGAGTAGGGTCATTCTTTGAGTAAATTGTGCTGTCGATTAGTGTTGACTAGTACTCATGCTCGTGCCAATGGCTCGATGACAGTATGAGAAGAATGGAGGGGCTGAATGCCGTATCCTCTCTCGATTCCAAAACTGTTACATTTGTCTGCTTATTCCAGTTTCAGGAGCAGAGCGACGTCCACACCAAGCGTTCGGGAGTTTTAAAGAGTTGATCTCATTCAGCAGCCAATCATTGGTGAGGAAAAGGAGTAAAAGAAGGAGAAGCCTACTTTTTATAAACTCGACCATAAGTGTTTACTAGATGAATGTAAGACTGGTTTCTTAATACAAAAGACTGTAGCTTCATCTCCGTGAGTGTGTAGGGGGTCAGAGCGTTGAGCTAGAACAATTTTATATTTTATGGTATGAGAGCACATCCTGTCATTTGTGTGATCTGGAAAATAAGCTGCATTATGCAGTCAGAACCAATTTTGAGCTGCTCTTGATTGTACTCGAAGCCTGATACTCGTATTGGGTAAATTCATGCCTGTCTGCTAGAGTGACAACCGGTTTCTTGCTGGTGAACTAAATTTGATAGTAACTTAGCTAGATGATAATTGGAATCAACTTAAATTCCAGATAATTTTGATTTTCTAACTTGGATTTGTCAACTGAAATACTTGTCTCCCGATGTTTAACAATTTTGAATGTGTTGTAATATACGCTCTAGATCCCAAAGATCCAGAACAAATGTTCTCTTACGAACCATCAATTCTTTTTCATGTTCTTCTCTTTGTCAGAGGTTAGCGCTCAGTGATAAATAAAATCTTATTAGTTAGCTGTGCAATTGTTATTGAAGACAGTAATGTTATCTTTTCACCTTGCAATTTGAAGAAGTCTCTCCAGAACACTCGATGCTGTTGTGTGATTGTCAGATCTCAGTTTTCCAAATGTTTGTTTTCATCCAATTCACTCCATTGATATTTTTGGAACCCTGCAGTAGGTGAGGAAAACATTTGAGTTCTAGCATAACAAAACTAATTACAGAAGTTCACCAGTGT
Organism: Campanula takesimana; assembly: GCA_026119855.1. NCBI lineage: Eukaryota > Viridiplantae > Streptophyta > Magnoliopsida > Asterales > Campanulaceae > Campanula > Campanula takesimana. The sequence goes on along the minus strand of JAOWBW010002872.1, from coordinate 3,882 downwards.
GATGCATAGGTCTTGCATGTATATTCTTTGTCCTTTGCTGTAGCCTTGTTACTGAGGACAGGGCAGTCTGACTTTTGGTGTTATAATGCTCCATTTTGGAGTGATAGTTGATGCCTTAAGCACTTTACACACACACACACACACACACACACACACATATATAAACTCCCTCCGTTCCAAGGAAGTTGCAACAATTTGCCATTTAGGGCATTTCACAAAAGTTGCAACAATCCAAAAATGGAAGCTTTTTATTACTTTTATAATCCTCCACTCATTCTCTCTCTTCCTCCCAACCACTCATTATTCTCCACTCATTCTCTTTCCACCCCCCCACTAATTCTCTCTCTTCCTCTCTACCTTTCATTCTTAATATAATATTATATCCTTAATTCCCAACTCCAAAGTAAATGTTTCAACTTTTCTAGAACGGAGGGAGTATGTGTGTCTATATATATATATATATATATATTTTGTGATGGGGCTAGAGGAGCAAAAGAAAGGGTCTAGTATGAATTACCCGGTCCTCAATAATACCGCCGTCTCCAAGAATTATCCAAGGAGAATTTGTGATCATCATATTATCTTGTGTAGCAGGATGATTCTATTTAAGTTTCATGCTTCTTTCTTGATATTCATTTTCATTTCCCATGATTTTTGTCAAAGTCCACAAGTGGCTTCACAAATTATAAAATTCAAGGAGGACTTGTTATCTTATATACACTTTTTGTCAGCATTGAATATGGAAGATGGAACTTATCTTGTTGATTTGTTTGTGTTAGCTAGGAATATATTTTTATTTGTTTGCGTAGGACATTATGTTGGTTGAAGCATCAATAGTAATGAAGATGCGATTTTTGCGGATTCATGCATGCATAAGACCAGTTACCCCTTTCTCCTCATACATTTTCCCCTTAAAATAGTGCAGTCGAATTAGTTTTGATGTTGGTTTAAGTTCTTGGAAGATAATTTTGCTGTTCCATTGTATTTTTTAAACTGAATCTTTAACATAAAATATATGATAAGAATGAACTGATATGTTATGTGTGATTTTCTGTTTGTTACTCGTTTACTTGTTTGCCTTGATGTCTTGATGTGTGTTCTCTGTATCAGATTGGTCAATAAAATGGAGCTCACTGTCCGCTATTTGTTTTGGAACAGTAGGATGAATACAGATAGTGGGATGAACAAACCTTAATGTCTTACTCTAGTAGATGCAGTTCAAAACTTTATCTGGGGTCAACATGAAATACACACCTTTGGTTTATGTCTGCCAAACAGAAAACAATGATGACATTAACTGCGTGTACTCCTTTTTTTGATTTTCCATTTTGCTTTTGTGTTGAATGGTTTATGCTTTAATGAGTTACGATATTTTTTTGTGGTCATAAACATGGTTTCTGTTTAACATTAGTGTGGTTATATTGTCAAATTTTTGAAATTCCTTCTTTCATATATCTCATTTTGTGGTTTACCTACAAGGTGCTAGGGGGTCTGGCGTTCAACCAGAAAATTATGTACATTAATATCATAAAGTTATAGCACAGAAAGTATACACCCTATTTCTACTGTCAATTATTTCATCTCAAGCTTGAAAAAAAATAATCGGGGAATCGATTAACATCTGAAGCATACAGTTTTTTAACCTTTTCCTTGGTTACTTGTAACCTTGACATAATGTGGGTAGCTGGTTCTTCGATCACCAACGTGCCAAAGCTGTTTCCATCAATCATGTGAACTGAAGTTTTTTTTTTTCTTTTTTTTTTCTGAATGATCTGTGATCTAATCCACTCTTCATTAATATGAATATAGTTTTACAACCATGTGGGGGCGTTTGTTGATAAGTAATCACCAACTCCCTTCCATGTTCAATCAAACTTCTTGTTATTGTAGTTGTAATCTGCTACAATTATGTCACAAACAAAGCTCTGATCAAGATACTAGTGGAATCATTTGCAGTTCTGTGGTTGAGAAGTTGACATGGATCAGAAATTACCCCAAATTTGTCCTGTGTGCTGGGGTGTCATGCTGCTCTGGCTGGGAAAAGCTGGAGTTGGACAGGGGCATGTGGGTCATCCCCCATGCTTAAGCCATTTGAGAAAAAACATATTCGGTTTACACCATCTGTGTCCCTTGTTCCGTAAACCTGTAATATAATAACGTTTTCTGAGGGTGCATTAAGACAGCAGATTCTTCATTAATTTAGGTGATTAACATTCTGTTCCTGGTTTGCTCTAGATCATCATATATGAATGATTGCAGTATCTGTATGTGAATGAATACCTTTTTATTCAGTTCCATATTTTCTTGACGAAGATCGTTTACCTCTTATACAATTCCATGTTTTCTTGGTGCATGAGATTCCCCTGCCCTGCAACAAAACCAATGTATTTTATCTACATGAGCATATGTTTTTTGTAGCAGTTAGAAAGTGCTCATCATAGATTAAGAGTTAACCTTTCGGTTTAGTTCTTCTATTTCATCAAATAAGACTTGGTCCTGCAAGTTAATAGCTTAGTTTATGCAGATGTTGATGTATGCAGATCAAAAGATAAAAGCAATGTATAGTGGATGGAAGCTTCAAACCTTTTCATGCGGACACCCCGAAGACTCATTTCCAACTGGTTCTCCAAACCTTGTAAGTCTTTGACACTCAAAACCAGAAAGCTCTTCTCCCATCATTTGCCTGCACTCATCAAATGCATGTCCGATGGATGTGTGTAAATAGTTGAGAGTATTTCTCTCTCTCTTCCCCCCCCCCTAGTATTCATGAATATATAATATCGAGGAGATGGTATCTATTTTCCATCTTCTGTATCTTGTGGTGAATCGTTGCTATTCCAATCAACTTAGCGCTTAATCTCTGACTGTGTTTGTAATTAGAGGCGCTTAATTGTGTCTGCACAAACATTTTCCCTTCACTCTGGTAAATTTAAAAGGTTTTGTTATCTTTTGATTGCTTTTTATGCAATTATCTACATCACTAGTGTTACTCGCTCCGTCTATAATAAATGGGTCGTTTGACTTTCAACATATTTAATTGCAATAGGTCTCATGCTTTAGAACTTGAAGATTGGGAGGGGGTGATAGGGTGTGGATGAGAAGTTGTATGCGGGATGAGATCTCTTTCATTTTTCAAGGTTCTTTTTATTTTGATGTAGGCTCTCGCTTTCTGTGATTGTTTTGGTAGTACTCATATCTGTTTCAGTTCCAAATACTTGAAAAATGATTAGAGCCTGACGCAGCGTAAGCACTCAAAAATAAATCACAAACTGAGTTATATTTTATTTTCTTAATCAAAAGTTGTTTTTTCCCTTCTCAGTATTGAGGGGTTTATATAGAGTTCTAATATGAAGAATACATGAATAAAGACTTGGGCATCTAAACAGACATACGGATTATCTAGACATTCATAAAACTCAGACTAACTAATTATTCATCCCCACTCGACATTCAGATTATCTAAGACTTCTGAGTAGCATTCCTGTATTAGAAACATCAGTTACATTCCTTGCATCAGTCCTCCTCCACTTGGGAAAAACTCGTCCTCGAGTTTGATTCCGGTTCCGGGTATAGAGGTTCATCAGAGGAATAAAACGGAGACAAGTCAGCAACATTGATGCAGTCCATATGGATACGCCCTAGTGCATCGTATGGAAGCGAAGAGACATCATCAAATTCAGCCCATGTTTTCTTTGTCCAAGTTCAGCCATTTATAACTAGTACTTATCCCTACAATAAATCCTTTACTTCATGTTTTGACTTATCCATATAATTAATGTGCTGCCTTCTAACACAGCCTATAAATAACCTAGTCTAAGGAGTTGCAAATCAGATTTGATGTATTCTGAAATAATTCTTAATAACATATTACTAGTTGAGTGT
>JAOWBW010002871.1:0-25000 GCA_026119855.1 Campanula takesimana | reverse complement strand
GTAAATCAGTTTGATGAATCGGTTAGTGAATCCCTTGGATGAGTCCGTTGGTGAACCCTTGAGGACGAATCCGTTAGTGAAATTCGTTGATGAAATATTGCTTTGAAGTCTCGTGCCACTTGGAGTCACACTTGACTTTTTTGAATTGTGGGGTGCGGGCACAGTCGACCGCGACCAGAAAAATGTTCCTGCTGGGGATGAAATGTTGAGATTGACTCTTGAGGGGGGTGTGGTACCCGTGACAGAACTTAGGGAGTTCGGAATCCGTGGGAGGACGGCCTACTTTTGAGTGGGAGTTTTTATCCTACTTTCGATTTTTTTGACATGCCTTAAGGGCGGACCAGAAGAATGTGTGCCCAACTGGGTGTCCGAGGACAGGGGCTGTGCCTTGATTTAAGCTGGAGATCTCTGACAAGGCCTTTTCTTGAAGCGATTTAGACTTGGGAGGCGCGCGCTTTCCTATGTAGTCTTGGGACGCACGCGCATTTCATACTGCTGGCGGGTGGCGAGCGCGTCTGGGAGGCGGAATTCCGGGCTTGACATTTGCTGACCAAAAGAGCCCCCAACAGCTATAATATCATCTTCTGTTCGACCACTTGATTCTCATAGCTCATTTCTGCCATTCTTGAACATCATATCATTGCTTAACTTTGCTTGTGATCAACATTTTCCATGGCTTCCAATTCTTTTGCCCTTGATGCCAAGGTTGTTAGTGAGTATGAAAAGGACTTGGGTACTTTTGTGTATAATTTCAAGACCCATCCCAAGAAGGCCTTCATTAAAGACTTCGGGTTCCGAATACTTTTCACTTTGCGGACGTTGAAACCGGATTGGGATTTGTTGAGAGCTGCCGCGGCTTTCTGGGATTGTGACAGCCATACCTTCAACCTTTCAGCTAATGAAATGGTGCCGACTGTTGACGATTTCGGGGCCATCCTTGGCATGCCTTTGGCCGGTCGGATTGCCATCCCTAAATATCACCGTGGTGCCATGGACTCTTGGGTTGAGTTACTGAATCTCCCTGTTGAGGACGTGAGGAAGATGTTGCACGGTACCGTGATTGACATAACTGAGTTGCCGATGTTCTTCAGTTTACACTCGGAGGACCCGGTGGTTCAATCTTTCAAAAGAAATGCCATGGCCGTTTGTCTCTTCAGCGAAGTACTGTTTGTTACACCCTTCGGGACTGTGGACGTGCAGTTGGCTGAGATTATTTTGCAAGCTAATGAGCAGCAATTCAGTGTAATCCCTCTTATTGTAGGGGAGACGTTGCACGGCCTTGATGAGTTACATAGGACGGGCAAGATGTGTCGGGGAAGCCCTTTGCTCTTGACCATATGGCTCCGAGAACACTTCAAGATTTATTCTCCGGATGGTGATTTGTCTCCTTTTGCTGTTCATAGGAGGAAGTTGTTGATCCGGGATTTATCTGAAGATGGTTGGAAGAAATTCTTTGCCTCTCGGGTGACCGTTGATATTGAGTGGTGTCCTTCTTCTTGGGGTCTTCGTCCTTTTGTGGAGTGGACTCTTGGTTTTTAGCACGTGGTTGTACCCGGTTTGAGAGATTCTTCATTTTACCAACCAGAGCGGGTTCTGCGGCAGTTCGGTCGCCAACAGACAATTCCTTTTCCGAGGGACGGAATGCTTTGTCCAGTTGCTTACATGGGTCCTGACTTCTCGAGTGAGCTTCAGTCGGCTTGGGGAGATGACCGCAACTGTTGGGCTTTTGCTCCTCTATATCGGGGGAGTGTCTTCCTTCCCGAGAGCTACTTGGATTATTTATTTGGCACCCTTTACCGTGGCATCACTTGGGTTGATGTGCTTCGTGCCGAGTTGTTGGGAAAGGGTTTTGAGCCTAGCAGCACTTTGAGATATAGGGAGGCTGCTGCTGATTCGAGTAACATTCTCGCTGACCCTTTCGGTACTCCTTTGGATGACTTTTATGCTAGGAGACGTGTTGCAACACAGAAGGTTTCGGTGCGTATTAGTGCTCCTTCGTTACCCAAGAAGAAAAGGATTGAGGGACGATCGGGTGGTCCTTTGAAAGCTAAGAGAAAATTGGATTTTTCTTAGTACCCCAAGAGATTGCAATTAGACCACTTTGTTTTAGGATTTAATATTTTGATGTCTTTTGTTGCTCAATAAATCCGTTGTAATAGCTTGAATAAGAATTGAATGAATAAGAATTGCATTTTGTTACTTGAAGTGAATTGGGTATTTTTGATATGTTTTAGACCGCACCCGAAGGTTGCCTACGTTCCTCCAGTTGGGAGGCTCAGGTATTCGTAGTTCAAACAAACAAAGACCATTTTTTTTTTTTTTTTTTTTGTGTGCACCCTGTTTTTTGCCTAGACCGCCCTTTCGGGTTTTCAATCTAGCGGGCTTCTTTTTTTTTTGCACGTGCTCTAATTTTTGCCTAGGCCGCCCTTGCGGGTTTTCAAACTAGCGAGCGATGTTTTTTTTTTTTTTTTTTTTAATGGTCTTTGTTTATTAAGCGTAGAACCTCTTGAGCTTGTCGAGGGTCGCTTCATCGGAAAGGGGTATTCACAGTGGCGACTCTGCTGGGGACTGCTTTGAAACTTTTTCAAACTTAGTGGGTCTAACTTTCGTTCACATCATGATGTCTGCCATGTTCTCACATGCACCTTACACTTTGCCATGTTCTCACATGCACCTCACACTTTGCCATGTTCTCACATGCACCTCACACTTCGCCATGTTTACACATGCACACACCTGCCATGTTTACACATGCACACACCTGCCATGTTTACACATGCACACACCTGCCATGTTTACACATGCACACAACTGCCATGTTTACACATGCACACACCTGCCATGTTTACACATGCACACACTTGCCATGTTTACACATGCACACACCTGCCATGTTTACACATGCACCCGCGCACTCCGCCATGTTAATACTTGTACCTTGTACCTTGTACCATGTACCCTTATTGTCTCCGCTTTAGTATTAGGGTCAAACAAAACTCTGCTATGCTCCCTTGTACATGGCTCTCTCTCCCTCTCTCATGCATTGCATTGCATCATCCTAACATCAAAAGCTTCTCTCTTTTCTCCTTAAAAAGAATTAGTTTCTTGCCACACACTACCACAGTCCGTGTCAGCACTGCACAGGTCCCCATTACCCAGAGTATTCGATGTGCAGGAATTTGTGTGCTACTGCCGCACTCTTTTTGAGTCACTCGTCTATTCCACTCACCGTATACGGTGGGAACCTTTTACCTAACCCGTGTCAACCCACACTAGTATAGGTATCACACCTAGGTTTTGACCGGTTGGTTTGGCTAGCTTTTTCTTAATAGTCAATTAACGTGCTGTCTATGTCGAGTCATCCCCAAGTCAATAATGAATCGAGATCTTTGAGAGAAAGTGCACAAAAAAGTGATTTCCCTACAAGGGACGTGCCATGGTGAGATGAGTGTTTATTGTCAAGATCTCCGCTCATCATTAACTTGCGTAGGATGCAACATAGACATCACGTTAAATGCCTTTAAGGAAGGGTTAGTCGTAGGATCCGATGGTTGGTGGAAGCCGCTGCCCTATAGGACCCTCGCCCAAATTGTCCGTTTGGGGGTGTGCAATGCAGGTGAAAAACGAGGGGTCTATAGACGTAGTGATGGCCTCCACTGATCGTAGTCTTCTAACTAGTTGCGAAAAAGGGGTACCCCTTCCGACCAATTAGGATGTAAATAATGTATGTTTTTGTAAATTAAAATATACTTTGCATGAGCCTTCCCCCTCTCCTAAAAGCTTCATTACCCTTCAACCTTTCAGCAAAGCAAGTTTGGATCCGCTCGGGTGGGCGACTACAACGTGAAGCTTCTACTCCGTCCACGTTCTCAGTCTCGTCATCAGCAATGTCAACTCCCGCTTCAGCTTCAGCCTCTGCTCCTCCTGTTAGTGCTGCCGAGCTCAACACTGAGGCTACCCTCAATGGTATTCCCCCAAGCCTCCAGAACTTCCTCGCCGGTCTCGAAGCCAAGATCAAGAATCTCGAAGAAAGCAACAAGATGTTGGAAGACCAGAACCAACAGTTGAAGGGTCACATTCAACAAAAGGGGACTAAACTGGTGCCCGATGGGGAGAATTTCATTTATGTCGAGGATGAAGAGGTCAATACCAACTATCCCCCCAACACCAATGCTACTGCCTTCCCATTCCCAAGCTACCACAATGTTCCACCCCCTTCTCTCTACACCCAACAAGGTTTCACTACCATGAGCAAGAACAAGGTTGTCTATGAACCTTCCCCTGAATTGCTTGGTGGCTACCTCTCCGCTAGCAAACTACCAGCACCCTCGTTGCCTCTGAGTATTGGGATGGCCGCTGCTACTGCTTCCACTACTCCTCCCATCATTCTGTCAGAAACTATCCCCGACATCTCCAATCACCCTGTGGTTATGGCCATGCAAGAGCAAATGCGAAAGTTGATCGAGACCGTGGATAAGCAAAGTGCACCGACTACCAAGACAATCAACCCTAGCCAAGTGGAGGCTCTCCCCAAGGATTTCAAGATGCCTAAGGTGGCAATGTTTCATGGTGACTCGTGTCCTAAGACTCATTTGGATAGTTATGTGTTGGCCATGAGGGCTCGTGACTGCACCAACGAACAAATGGCTCGCGTATTTCATAGCACTTTAGATGGTATAGCTCTGCGTTGGTTCTTGGGGCTAGAACCAAGCGAGAGGCAAACGTGGGATCAAATCAGTGCCATTTTCTGTGAGAAGTATCAAGCTAACTTGGATTGGCATGTGAATCGAACCGACCTCGAGAACACTATGCAAAAGCCCGGCGAGGCTATTTATGATTTTTACAAGAGGTGGAATCATCGGTTGTGCGAGGTCCAATACCACCAAAAGCGAAGGAACAGAAACAGATTTTCTACAAGTGCTTGCTACCGGAGATGAAAGCAGCTATAGGTAATGGTTACTTCCCTGATTTGCGGGAAATGGTTGACGCCGGGAGTAAGGTACGAAGCAGGGTTCACTGGGATTGTGCCGCCAAAGGAAAGTCCAAAGACCAACAACAACAACTCCTTCCGCTACAAGGCTCCTACTGCGCCTGCGCCTCCTAGGGGTGGAAAGGAGGCCGTCGGCCAAGTGAATATGGTCCAAAAAGAGGTCCCGCTAGATGTCCAAGCCGTAACAAGGAACGGGGCTCTGCCGCAAAGAGAGAGGGAACACTTTGACGATTTTGGAATGCCTATGGGGAAAGTCTTTGACGTGTTAGTCAAGAGAGGTCTTATCAAGCCTTTGGAGAATTACCAGCCCGCCTACCCAAGAACTGATTTGGACGCCTCCAAGTTCTGCAAGTATCACAAGCACATCGGGCACACAACGGATGGTTGTATTCAATTGAAGCGCGTAGTACAAGGGTTGATCAATGACAAGAAGATTGAGAAGCCGAAGGGTCCTAATGTGGTGAATAACCCTCTTCCTAACAATGGGGGGGGGTGAATATGGTGCAAACATGCGAGATTAGTATCCTCGAGCTCATGGATGCCTTCAACAAGATAGGGCTCACGATGGTGGATATCTTCATGGCATTAGTGACGTTAGAAATACTCGAAACATTAGAAGGACATCTCCCCATCTTGGTTGCGATTTGTCAAAGTTTTGCCACTACCACAAGTGCACCGGTCACACTACCGAAGAATGTTTTGAACTCAAGAAAGCCATGCAGAGCTCATCCACAAGGGAGTAGTCAAAGACCCTAGAGATTATGTAGCTAGCAATGTACTCATGGTAGAACTTAGTGAGATCACTGATCCGGCCAAGTCTGTTGTGGCGGACTGTGATGAGATGGTTGTATTCCAATGACTAATAATAAAGAATCTTCTTGCTACTTGTTGTCTTTAGAAGAACTAGTGAGTGAAGTCGAATCTCTAGAGGAAGAGAGTCCCAAACCCTCTCAACCTCTTTCTTGGGCCGAAATCTTCGAGGAGGCCAAAAAGACCGAAGTTTCGCCCCCTTGTCATGACTCACCATTGTCTTTGGAGGAGCTACGTGCAGAAGTTTGTCTCCTTACAAGATCCGGTCAAGTGTACCAATCCGACCCGAAAGGTACAAAGAAAGTCTTTGGGAAGGAACCCGAGCAAGCCGACCTAGACAAAGAAGACCCTATCCTCACTCAACTCAAACAAACCCAAGCTCATATTTCACTATGGTCCCTACTCACCTCCTCCCTAGCCCATCGCCTCATGCTCGAGCAAAACCTCGCCGCCACCATGGTACCATCCACTATTACCCCGGAAGACGTCACCCACATGATTGGTAATATCCACTATGGAAACATCATCACTTTCTCGGAGCTAGAAAAGCCAGTGTTCGGAGTTGATCATAATGAGCCTTTATACATCAGTGTCGAGGTAAATGGCAAGAAAATCCCCCGTGTATTCATTGATAATGGTTCTGCAATTAATATCCTGCCTTCAAGGATGATGGATGTGGTTGGCATTCATGGTGTTGATTTACGTCCCTCCAAGCAAACCATCAAAGCTTATGACTCTACGTGCCGCACCGTGATAGGCGAAGTCACCTTGCCCATTACCATCGGAACAAAGATCCTGCCAACCGATTTCCACGTCATAGACATCCCCGCAACCTTCTCACTCCTCCTCGGCCGGCCATGGTTACATCAGTCGGGCGCTGTCCCATCTTCCCTACACCAGTGTGTGAAGTTTCAATCTGGTAATGAAGTGACCATCATCTACAGTGATCTCGTAACTGCCCAAGGGACAGACACCAAAGGCGTTCCTGTCTTACAGATTCAGCATGGGGAAGAGAGCCGACTCTTCAACGGCTTCGAAATAGTCGCTCAAGCACAGATCTGCACCATCGACCTCACCAAAACAACGGATAAAGTGGCACCTGTTGTCAAGATACTGCGTAATATGGGCTTCATACCGGGGCTGGGGCTAGGTAAGAACTTGTAAGGCCCCACAGAATTGGTTGAAGAGGTTGATCATCGAGGGTTGTTCAGTCTAGGATACACCCTTACTCTTGAAGACAAGATGGAGCAACAAATGATGGATTTGCTTAAAAAGATGAAGCTTCCCTACAAAAAGCCTGAAATGCGGCCATACCGCCTGTCCCTAAACAACTACTTCATCAGGGAAGGCGAGGAGTTTTCGTGTTTTGAGTTCGCAGAGCCATGGATTGACCACACCGGGAAGTTGCAGAAAGGGTTCGAGATTTCAAAGATGTGGAATTCGATCGGTCCAACATGAAGCTGACTTACATGGAATATGACAAAGCCACGGGCAGAGTCAGAACCATCAGGCATGAGTATTCCACCAAGGTCGCAGATGACTTGGCAGATCAACTTGAAGCCGCAACCCTTGACAAGCCAGCAATAGAAGCCGCAGAAACTCCAAGTTTGACTGAGACGTGGGACGGCCAATATCTGCTTCAACATCTGGGTAATCTGGGGCTGCACGAAGACATGGTTGCCGTCATCGGGGACGATTCTGAACTTAAGGTGGACCCAAGGACATTGGTGGTACCCATGGGGGACAAGCTCAAGAATTGGTGCATCATTGGGGGACCTATAGCTACTCCGGAATTTATGATGGGAACACTGGGGCTTACTCCTTCTCCTGTCGCCACTCCTGCAGCATCTCCTATCACTCGCCCAAAATCCCCGTCCCCAGAGTCTAGTGTTTACATTTTGAATTTGAGTCCTCCTCTAAGTCTGACGACCTTACGTCTGAAGACTATGATCTTGTTGAAACGCTATTTCCCTTTTGCCCAATGAATGAAACCCTCGACCTTTCCGAGTATCCCTCCATAGTCACTCTTTTAACTGATAAATTGGCTAACAATCAAACTAACGATATACACTTAGTTAATAATGATTCATTAGAAGAGGCAGGCACAGACACATTAAATGATGAATACATTAGAGATCTCAGAACAGGAATTAATCAAAAAGAATCTCGAGCCCAAGCTGCCGATGAGGTGTTAACATGCGTGAATTTGGGAACCGAAGCCGAGCCTAAGGAACGCAGATTGGGGTTTCTTCAGCGGAGCCGAAAGGGAAGCACTGATTGAGCTACTCAAAGAATATGTGGATGTGTTTGCATGGTCTATAAGGACATGCCGGGGCTCGACAACTCGATCGTAGAGCACAGAATCCCGACAGCACCAGAAGCTAAGCCAGTCAAGCAGAAGCTGCGCCGCATTAAGCCGGAATGGTCTTTGCAAGTGAAGGAAGAGATTGAGAAGCTACTCCGTGTGGGTTTCATCAGGGTGATCGAGTATCCAACGGTTATCAAATCTGGTGACTGTCAAGAAATCCAACGGTAAAGTCATAGTATGTGTGGATTTTCGGAATCTCAACAAAGCTACGCCAAAGATGACTTCCCCTTGCCAATATCGACATTGGTAGATGCGACCGCCCACTATGAGGTCAAGTCGTTTGTGGAGGGTTTTACGGCTATAACCAAATCAAGATGGCCGAGGAGGACCAAGAAAAACAGCTTTCACCACCCATGGGGGACTTTTTGCTATACTGTCATGCATTTGGGCTGAGGAACGCTGGGGCTACCTACCAACGGGCAGTTACGACTTTATTCCACGATATGATCCACAAGGAGATTGAGGTTGTACGTGGATGACATGATTATACATTCAAAAGGGTCTGGGGGCCAACACTTGATAGATCTCAGAAAATTCTTCAACAGGGTGAGAGAGCACGCCATGCGTTTGAACCCGGCGAAATGCACCTTTGGAGTTCGTAGAGGAAAGTATTAGGTTACATGGTCACCGAGAATGGGATCGAAGCCGACCCAAGGAAGATTCAAGCCATCCTGGAGATGAAGCCACCCCGTACCGAGACGGAGATAAAAGGATTCATGGGACGCCTGCAATATATCAGTCGGTTTATCAATCAGCTGACCACCATCTGCGAACCAATTTTCAAGTTATGAAGAAAACAGCCAGTGTGGAGTGGATCATGACTGCCAGATAGCCTTTGAAAGGATCAAACAATATTTGGTGAATACCCCAATCCTGCGCCCGCCGCATAAGGAGAAGCCGTTGCTACTATACTTAACTGTGACAGATACCGCCGTCGGAGCCATGTTAGCGCAAGAAGCCAAAGATTCCCGGATTGAGAATGCAGTGTACTTGTCAGTCGAAAGTTACAAGGTAGCGAGCTCAATTACTCCGCGCTCGAGAAGACCTGCGTAGGCCTAGTATGGGTGGTGACGAAGCTCAAGCACTACATGGTATCCCATCCGATCTTACTAGTCTCGAAAATGGATCCTATCAAGTACCTATTCGATAAACCATCCCTTTCTATGAGACTCGCTAAATGGTCAGTATTCTTGGGAGAGTTCGACATTACTTATGTACCGAGGAAGGCAATCAAGGGGAGGGCAATGGCCGATCAGCTCGCAGACACTCCGAGCACAGAGACAAGAGGACCCGACCCCGAGTTCCCTGATGATGACATTTTTCGCAATTGAGGTCGCAGAAGGTGGCAATTATTTCTTTGACGGAGCTGCAAACAAACGAGGAATGGAGTCGGACTCCTACTACTATTGATCCCAAAGATGAGCACACTCCCATAGCCATCAAGCTAAACTTTTCAGCAACCAACAACGCCGCCGAGTATGAAGCGTGTATAGCCGATTGGAGGCCGCCCTAGAACGCAACGTGAAAGAGTTAGAAGTGTATGGAGACTCTGCTTTGATTATTAACCAAACGGCGAAGAAATGGAAAACTATTGATCCTTGCCTGCAGCGGTACCAAGGTTACATGGATGAGTTGATAGCACAGTTCAAAGAAGTTACCTTCCATTTCCTGCCGCGAGACAAAATAGGTTCGCGGATGCTCTAGCGACATTGGCTCCTTAGTTGAAATTCCAGAAGGAAGGTCCGTGAAACCATTCAGGGTTGGACGAAGGGAGAACACCGCCTATTGCTGTGAAATCCAGACCAATGCAGAGATAAACGGAGATCAATGGTACGCCCAAATCTACAAGTTCCTTAAGCACGGAGAGATGTCCTTTGACGGAGATGTGAAGGCCAAGAGTCTGCAAGCACTCAAAGATGGCGGGGCAATTTGTGCTGTTAGACGATACTTTGTACAAGAGGCGTTACGACGGTCTGTTGCTCTTATGTGTCGACAACAAGAAAGCTGAAGCAATAATGGAAGAAGTACACAACGGGTTGTGCGGACCCCACATGAATGCAAGGATGCTTAGACAGAAGATCACTTGGCTGGGCTATTATTGGATTACCATGGAGACAGACTGTATTCAATGGGATCGACGGTGTCACAAGTGCCAAGTATGCTCCAACCTAAACCACAAATCCCCCCACACGAATTGTATAGTTCCACCACGCCTTGGCCATCGCCACGTGGGGTATAGACATTATTGGGAAGATCTCGCCAGTCGGTAGTAATGGTCATGAATTCGTCCTCGTCGCGGTAGACTGTCGCGACCCCAGACCCCGCGGGCCCGAGACCGCGATCTGGACGTCGACTCTAGACCAAAACTAAGAAATACGAAGTTAAAAATTCCATTTGATACCAAAAGGTGATGATCCATAGTTTTAAAAACAAGTTTGATAAAACCAAATACAACTATCATAACTTCCACAGTTTATGCTTAACAAAAAAAAATATACAATTCTTAGTGACATCATTGTTTGGTACAACTATCCAAAATAGTACACATTTACATAATGTAAACCAACCTATATCAACCTTCCCCAAAAGAATGGATCCACACTCGACGTCCTCTTTCTCGTGATCAGCGAGACTAATCCTTAGCACCTGGGGGGGGGTTAAGGAAAAACAAAGATAAGGAAGGGGGTGAGATAAATCTCAATAAGTTACTAATGCAACTACATGACATGCTATGATGCAAGAAGCAATAAGCAATAATAATTTCACATAGCACATAGCAGTTATCACATAACAGATAGCAGCGGAAATAAACACATAACAAAGGATATAGCCAAGGTTTTCCAAACCGGAACATCCAAATAAAGGATCGCTGCGCAGCTTCAATAATCAACAAATCATCATCTTCATAATAGCATGAAAGCCGAAGAGAAAACCCGGTACCGGAACCAATAACCAAAGAAGTGTCACAAGGGACGGGAGACAACCACAAAGTCATGCTCCAAGAAGCTAAAATGCACACAAAAGGAGCTAGCTCTTCTCACATCCAAGGCCAATCTGGAGGAGGGTAATAATGGGGCAAAACAATGGTCAACACCACAATGGACTTGGCCGTGCCATCATAATGTTTCGCATCGCCCAAACACACACAAAATACCAGCTGGACTTTCACGTAAAGGCTAAGTAATAAAATACTAGCATGATAAACAACAAAGGATTCCAAAGTAGGGAATCATTCCAATTAAATTACCACAAAGGTAAACCAATCCAAACCGCACATTAAAGATGCCCAACATTACCAAAACGGTACTTAAATAAATTTCACATCATATTTATTCACAAAAGAATCCAAATCCACACAATAAAGTGTTCCCGGTGTTATCTAAGTTGATTAGAAGGAATGAACTAAACTAGTAAGCCTTAAGTCTTAAACCAAGAAAAAGGGCAAAATCCTGGTACAGGGGACGGGCGGGAGCCTGGAATAGGGCAGGCGGGCGCCTGAAGACCAGAAGGTCTGGTCATCAGAAAATGACATGTAGGCGGGCGCCTGGAGGGGTTCGGGCGGGCGCCTGGTCTACGGACTGGGAAGATTTCCCAGCTGGGTTCATCAAAAATGCCATACCATTTCATACCAAATCCATAAACACTCAAAATCAACACTCCCAACTAGATTTCTAAGGTACCCAAACATCCTTTAACTCAAAAGGGACCTTAACAACACCCTTTATCAATCAAGACCAGATCAAATTCCCACATTCAAGATTTCACCATTTTTTCCCAAGAACTCAAATAAATTCGAAATAAATTCAAAACTCAATCAAACTTCAAATAAAACACATCCAACATCATATTAAACATGATATGAACATTTTAGCATCAAAATGGGGGAAAAGTAACTTACTTGAATTTCTCAAAGTTGACGGAATTCAAATCTTTTTGGTTCTACGCGATCCTATCGACGATCTAAACAATGTTCAAGTTTAAGAAATGAATGATAATGAGAGGAAGAAGGTTTAAATGAAGAGAGAAGGAAGAAGATGAAACTTACCTTTTTGCTTGGAGAGAGAGAAAGAAATGGCTGGAAGAATGGGGGATGGAGTGAGGGAGGTGGAGTGTAAGAGAGAAAGGGGGGTGGTAGGGAGAGGGTAGGAGTATTTTAAAAACTTACACAAAGACCCCCTCCTCTAAAACTACCAAACTCAACACTCCCCACCAACAACTAGAATCCAAATATTTCTACATTAGCCCAAATGACCCAAATAAATGCTAGGCATAATTATTATAACACATAAATTGCACACATAATTATTTAAAAAATAATAATTTAAATAAATAAATAAGCAAATAATTAAATAAAAATTATTTAATACTAAAAAATAGAGCCTAGATTTCGGGTCGTGACATTCACTCCCCCTTAAAGAAAATTCGACCCGAATTTTAACGAGGCTCACCTTAGACAAAAGCCACGAAAATTCCTCTCGATCTCATCACGAAGCTCCCACGTCGACTCCTCGATGTTATGATTCCTCCAAAGAACTCGAACCAATGCGATGCTCTTGCTCCTCAACTCTTGGACCTTAGAATCTAGGATCCGAACCGGTCGTTCCTCATAAGTCATATCGGCTCAATATCTTCCGGTATCCTCGGTAACACGTGAGACGGATCATGAACATACTTCCGAAGCATAGAAACGTGGAAAACGTTGTGCGTGCAACCGGTCCAAAGATGACAGTAACGCAAGACGATACGCTAGAAGTCCAACCTTTCCCAAAATCTCAAACGGACCAATAAACCTCGGAGCCAACTTGCCTTCTTCCCAAACCTACGAATACCCACCTTCGGAGACACTTTCAAGAATACCAAATCACCAATCTGAAAACTAAGATCTCGCCTTCGGTTGCTGCGTAGCTCTTATGTCGACTCTGGGCTGTCTTCAATCTATCCCGGATAACTCTAACCTTTTCAACTGAATCCTGAAGCAAATCAATACCCAAAACTTTCGCTTCACCGACCTCATCCCAACAAATAGGCGATCTACACTTCCTTCCATACAAGGCCTCAAACGGTGCCATCTCGATACTAGCCTGATAACTGTTGTTGTAAGAGAACTCCACTAACGGTAGGTGCGAATCCAAGAATCAGAAAAGTCTATCGAACACGCTCGCAACATATCCTCAAGAATCTGAATAGTCCTCGGATTGACCGTCGGTCTGGGGATGAAAAGCTGTACTGAATCGCAAATCTGTACCCAAAGCTTCCTGAAACGCCTTCCAGAATCTAGAAGTAAACCTCGGGTCTCGATCTGACACAATGCTAACGGAACCCATGCAATCTAACGAATCTCATCGAATTACAGGGTCGCAAGCTTCTCCATCGAATATCTAATATCAATAGGCAAGAAATGGGCACTCTTGGTCAATCTATCCACTATTACCCAAACACTGTCATACTTCCTACGGGTACGAGGCAGTCCCGTAACGAAATCCATAGTCACATGCTCCATTTCCATTCGGGAATCTCTAACGGATGAAGTAGTCCCGCGGGTCTCTGATGCTCAGCTTTGACCTGCTGACAAGTTAAACACTTCGAAACATACTCCGCTATCTCCTTTCATATTAACCACCAAAATTGTTGCTTCAAATCCTGATACATCTTCGTACTACCCGGATGAATAGTATACCTCGATTTTGTGACCCTCATCTAAAACTTGCCTCTTTAATCCACCAATATCCGGAACACACAAACGACCACGGAAAGTCAAAACTCCACTCGAGCTAATAGAAAAATCCTCGAAATTCTTTTCCTTCAATTTACCTATTATTTCACCAACTCGGGATCTTCTTTCTGAGCTTCCTTTATCCTTGAATTAGGGTCGGAGACACCCTAATATTCGCAAAAATAGCCCCATGTCTCGATTCACGAGGAGACCAATCTCGAACATCCTCAAGCATTTTTCCACTCTCGAACCATTATCGAAGCCACATAAGATTTTCTACTAATCGCATCGGCCACCACATTCGCCTTTCCGGATGATAAGAAATCGTACAATCATAATCCTTCAACAATTCCATCCATCGGCGCTGTCTATTATTCAACTCTTTCTGGGAGAAAAGGTACTTCAAACTCTTGTGATCGTAAAAATCTCAAACTTCGCCCATAAAGTAGTGCTTCCATTTGTGCAACGCAAATACAATAGCCGCCTAACTCCATATCATGAGTCGGGTAATTCTGTTCACTAGGGTCAACTTCCTCGAAGCATACACAATCACTTTCCCATTCTGCATCAACACACAACCCAAACCCTCTTTCGAAGCATCACTGTAAATCACTAAGCCATCGCTCCCATTAGGCAAAGTCAAAGTCAAGATCGGTGCGGTAGTCAACCTCTTCTTCAATTCCTCGAAACTCTTGTCACATTTCTTGGTCCACACAAACGGAACATTCTTCCGGGTCAACAGAGTCATCGGGAGTAGCAATCCTCGAAAACCCTCAATAAATCTTCGGTAATATCCGGCTAAACCAAGAAAGCTTCTAATCTCTGTCACTGATTCGGGTCTCTTCCAATCCACTATAGCTTCAATCTTTGAAGGATCCACCGAAATCCCATCTTTCGAAATAACATGACCCAGAAATGACACCTTCTCAAGCCAAAACTCGCACTTACTGAACTTCGCAAATAATTTCTCCCTCGCAAGAACGGATAAAACTGTCCTCAATTGTTATTCATGCTCCTCTCGAGATTTCGAATAAACAAGAATGTCGTCGATGAAAACCACCACGAACGAATCAAGATAAGGATGGAAGACTCGGTTCATCAAATCCATAAACACGGCCGGCGCATTCGTCAACCCAAACGGCATAAACCAGGAACTCATAATGACCATAACGAGTACGAAAAGCAGTCTTCGGGAATATCCTCCGATCGAACCTTCAACTGATGGTACCCACTCCTCAAATCGAGTTTAGAGAAAACACGGACCCTTGAAGCTGATCAAACAAATCATCAATATGCGGTAGAGGGTATTATTCTTCACCGTAACCTGATTCAACTTCGGTAATCGATGCACAATCTCAGCGAACCGTCTTTCTTCCGCACAAACAAAACCGGGCTCCCCACGGGGAAACACTAGGGCGGATAACATCCTCGATCAAGCAACTCTTGCAACTGAACCTTTAATTCCTTCAACTCTGCGGGAGCTAACCTATAAGGTGCTTTCAAAATGGAGCCGTACACGGCAAAAGATCTATACAAAACTCAATCTCACGGTCGGGAGGCATATCATACTCGGTAGAGAAAACATCGGGAAATTCCCGGACAATCCGAACACTATCAAAACTAGGGATTCTTTCTAGTATCAAGAACACTAGCCAAATATCCCTCACAACCACTATGCAATAATCTTCTCGCTTTCATAAAAGAAATTAAGCGAGCCTTTCTACTCAGAGGACTAGCCTCAAACACAAATTTAGGCACATCGGGAATAGAAAAAGTAACAGTTTTCTACGGCAATCAACGGAAGCATGAAACTTGCTCAACCAATCCATACCCAAAATGACATCAAAGTCTTGGATAGGAAGAACTACCAAATCCGCACAAAGGACTCGACCACAAATAACCACATCACAAGCACGAAAGACTCGATCAGAAATCAAGCATTCTCCTATAGGGGTCGATACCTCTAGCACGTACGGTAAAGACTCGAATGCAGCATTTAACATGGAAGCAAATTGCACAGAAAATGTATGAATGAGATGATCCTGGATCTACTAACGCTCGCCGCGCTCACATTAGACACAGAAAACAATACCTCCAATAACGGATGGATCATCGGTTAGCTTGTTGTTGATTCATGGCATAAACTTCCCTTGAACTTTGGCTTCCCGGCGGCATCCCTTTTCTGACCTTGATTATTACCAACTCCTGACCCGGATGCTTGACCTCTACCTCTCGGGCAATCTTTTACAAAGTGACCCATTTGACCACAATTGGTGCACCTTCCTTGCTTCTTCCAACAACGGTCTTCAGAATGACCTTCCTTTTGACAATACGACAAAGCCTCCTAATTTGGCTCCCTTGGTTCCCGGAAGTGGTACCCGGGTTCCTTGGAATCGGTTGCCCTCGGACTGAGATTGTCCCCCAAAGTTACCTCGATTCAATCCTTGGTTGTGACTTGCTCTGCGCTCCTTGCTTACTCGGGTTGGCCACCTCGGTCTTCCTCTTATGTTCCCCAATGTCTTGCTCTATAAGTAGGCTCGGTCCACCGCATCTTGGAAAGTCACAATCCGTTGAGCAATCAGTTGAGTACGGATGGAGGTCTTCAATCCCCGAATAAATCTCATAGCCTTTGTTCCTCGGTCCTCACTAAATAGTCGCAATACCAGGCTAATTCTATGAACTTAGCCGAGTATTGTGCTATAGACAACACACCTTGCTCCAGGTTGAGTAGCTCGATCTCCTTTCGGTTTTGATCAACAACCGGAATGAAATGCTCCTTGAATTTGCGCACAAACAACTCCCACGCATACACTGTGTGAGTATCATCCCAAGTAGCTTAACACCTTCCACCAATGCTCGGCGGCTCCCACAAGCTTGTAAGCCGCAAACTGGACCTTGTCCTCATCCGAACACCCAAATACATCATAAATCTTATCCATCGACTCAATCCACAACTCAGCTTTCTAACATCGGGCTCCCCATTGAATTCAACGGTTTCAACTTCAGAAATTGCTCCAAACCAAACGGGGGGGTGGTGCTTGTTCTACCCTCGGACCTTGATCATGTATGGCCTTCATGGCCGCCTCGAACATGCCTTGAAACATGGCACGTGCTTCTTCCCTTGTATCGTTCTGATTCTGTGCCCGCTAGTACCTCCTCTGTTTCTTCTTCCAGACATTGAGAACAATTACCTGCATAAAACATCAACCGTTAATCACTCCGCACTCTACTACCCACCTAGGTCATACTAATCCACCTAGACTTATACTTAGAGCTAATGCCATAGCTCTGATACCAACTGTCGCGACCCCGGACCCCGCGGGCCCGAGACCGCGATCTGGACGTCGACTCTAGACCAAAACTAATGAAATACCGAAGTTAAAAATTCCATTTGATACCAAAAGGTGATGATCCATAGTTTTACAAAACAAGTTTGATAACAACCAAATACAACTATCATAAACTTCCACAAGTTATGCTTACAAAATAAAAAATATACAATCTAGTGACGTCATTGTTTGGTACAAACTATCCAAAATAGTTACACATTTACATAATGTAAACCAACCTATATCAACCTTCCCCAAAAGAATGGATCCACACTCGATGTCCTCTTTCTCGTGATCAGCGAGACTAATCCTTAGCACCTGGGGGGGGGTTAAGGAAAAACAAAGATAAAGGAAAGGGGGTGAGATAAATCTCAATAAGTTACTAATGCAACTACATGACATGCTATGATGCAAGAAGCAATAAGCAATAAATAATTATCACATAGCACATAGCAGCTATCACATAACAGATAGCAGCGGAAATAAACACATAACAAAGGATATAGCCAAGGTTTTCCAACCGGAACATCCAAATAAAGGATCGCTGCGCAGCTTCAATAATCAACAAATCATCATCTTCATAATAGCATGAAAGCGAAGAGAAAACCCCGGTACCGGAACCAATAACCAAAGAAGTGTCACAAGGGACGGGAGACATGCCACAAAGTCATGCTCCAAGAAGCTAAAATGCCACAAAGGAGCTAGCTCTTCTCACATCCAAGGCCAATCTGGAGGAGGGTAATAATGGCAAAACAATGGTCAACACCACAATGGACTTGGCCGTGCCATCATAATGTTTCGCATCGCCCAAACACACACAAAATACCAGCTGGACTTTCACGTAAAGGCTAAGTAATAAAATACTAGCATGATAAACAACAAAGGATTCCAAAGTAGGGAATCATTCCAATTAAATTACCACAAAGGTAAACCAATCAAAACCGCACATTAAAGATGCCCACATTACCAAAACGGTACTTAAATAAATTTCACATCATATTTATTCACAAAAGAATCAAATCCACACAATAAAGTGTTCCACGGTGTTTATCTTAAGTTGATTAGAAGAATGAACCTAAACTAGTAAGCCTTAAGTCTTAAACTAAGAAAAGGGCAAAATCCTGGTACAGGGGGCGGGCGGGCGCCTGGAATAGGGCAGGCGTGGCGCCTGAATGACCAGAAGGTCTGGTCATCAGAAAATGACATGTAGGCGGGCGCCTGGAGGGGGTCGGGCGGGCCCTGGTCTACGGACTGGAAGATTTCCCAGCTGGTTCATCAAAATGCCATACCATTTCAACCAATCCATAAACACTCAAAATCAACACTCCCAACTAGATTTCTAAGGTACCAAACATCCTTTAACTCAAAAGGGGACCTTAAAACACCCTTTATCAATCAAGACCAAGATCAAATTCCACATTCAAGATTTCACCATTTTTCCCAAGAACCAAATAAATTCGAAATAAATTCAAAACTCAATCAAACTTCAAATAAAACACATCCAACATCATATAAACATGATATGAACATTTTAGCATCAAAATGGGGAAAAGTAACTTACTTGAATTTTCTCAAAGTTGACGGAATTCAAATCTTTTTGGTTCTACGCGATCCTATCGACGATCTAAACAATGTTCAAGTTTAAGAAATGAATGATAATGAAGGAAGAAGTTTAATGAAGAGAGAATGAAGAAGATGAAACTTACCTTTTTGCTTGGAGAGAGAGAAAGAAATGGCTGGAAGAATGGGGGGATGGAGTAAGGGAGGTGGAGTGTAAGAGAGAGAAGGGGTGTAGGGAGAGGGTAGGAGTATTTAAAAACTTACACAAAGACCCCTCCTCTAAAACTACCCAACTCAACACTCCCACCAACAACTAAGACCCAAATATTTCTACATTAGCCCAAATGACCGAAAATGCTAGGCATAATATTATAACACATAAATTGCCACATAATTATTTAAATAAATAATAATTTAAATAAATAAATAAGCAAAATAATTAAAAAAATTATTTAATACTAATAATAGAGCCTAGATTTCGGGTCGTGAACATAGACTACTTCACAAAGTGGGTCGAAGCTCAGTCTTACAAGGTGCTGAATTCCAAGAAGTAGCGCAGTTTACCAAAGAGAACATTATGTGTCGGTATGGGGTTCCTAACCTGATTATATCAGATAATGGCAGTCATTTCAAAGCCGAGGTGTGCTCGCTTGCTTATAGAATTCAAGATCGAACGAAAGAAATCTTCCCCATACTATCCACAGACTAACGGCGCGGTTGAGGCGGCCAACAAGACGATAGAGCAGATAATTCGCAAGGGCGGGATTGGCCCAGAGAAGTTACCATTAGCACTTTGGGGGTACAGAACGTCAGTCCGCACCGCTACTGGAGAGACCCCTTACGCTTTGGACATACGGCATGGAGGCAGTGCTCCCTATTGAGTTGGAGGTGCCATCTTTGAGGATCTTGCTCGAGAACCAAGTGAATGAGGTAGAATGGCTTCGTAGTCGCTATGATCAGTGGCAACGCTCGACGAACGCAGATTGAAGGCCATGGAACACATCCGGGCCTATCAAAGGAGAACGACAAAAGCCTTCAATAAAAGGTCAAGCCTGTTGACATAAAGGAAGGAGACTTGGTGCTCAAAGCACGCTTACCCTAAATTCAACCCCCTCGGGAAATGGGCCCCCACTTGGGTAGGGCCTTTTGTAGTACAGAGATCTTCTCGGAGGAGCGATCAGAATGGCAGATTTGGATGGCAACCCGTTCAAGGAACCAGTCAACCTCAGCAAGCTCAGACGCTACTATGACTAGACTCCCCTCTCTAAAAAAAAAAAAAAAAAAAAAAAAAAGAAGAAAATTACTACTACGCAAAAAGAAGCCCGATAGACTGAAACCCGCAAAGAGCGGTCTATGCAAAATAAGGGTGCGTACAAAGCTCGCTAGATCGAAAACCGCAAGGGCGGTCTAGGCAAAAGTTAGAGCATTCCCCCTTCTATCTTCCCTTTCTCTAAAAACATTCCAGTCCGACTGGAGTGAACTACGGTGACCTGAGCCCCTTAGTCCTATTTGTAAAAGGGGAACGTAGGCAGGCCTTTCAAAAGGTGCGGTCTAAAAAACAAATAAACATCCAAATCTTGTTAAGCAATAGAGATAGAAGTTGTATTTCTGAAAGCAAAAACTTTTATTTCCATATCATTACATGTTAACACTTATTTGATGAGTCTAAGCTTGACATACTTTTTGAATGAATAACCTATTCTGAAATTGAAACTAAACAAAAGTAAACTAAATTAAACTAATGTGTCTGCACGACTATGGAGAGACGCTCGGGATTACGCCTTAGTGCCATTGTGGCCTCGGTCTCTTCTTCTTGCTTTGCCCACGGCGAACTTTTCTTGCTAGGATTCTCACAAAATCTTCTTTCGAACTCGCTAACACCTTTAGCCTTGCCATTAGGAGCCTCTTCGCCCTTCCTCTTCTTTGACGCCCCCACTTCTTCTCCGCCTCGTTAGCCACGCTCTTACTCATCTTCCTCTCATAAGCCTCAGCCTCCTTAATTCTCAATGAAAAACTTGGAGCACAGGATCCCAAAATAGTGCCCCTTAGGGTCTCTAGAGTCTGCTCCGCATGCCCAAGTCTCCCATATACCAATCCAAATACTCGCGTGGCAGGAAGGTGTTGCTAGAGCGTGTGAGGAAGGTCCTACGACTAAAGCCGGCTCGTCCCCACATCTGAGAAAGAAGGAGTGAGCACTATCATCCACTGAAGTACCCCAAAAGGAAAATCATCTCTCTCCTCGTCCCAACCCTCCGGGATGGTCTGCACCAAACCATACTGACGAAGCACTCTAGAGGGATAGTAAAAGGTAGTCCAGAAAGGGTCGGAACTTTGATCATGTGAAGTCCCACTTGTTTCTCCCTCACAGAGTGAATGTGCCAATGGGGCACCACCCACTGAATGTCGTCAGTCACCATTTCCGCCAAATACTTTTCCCAACCTTGAGAGTCATGCCCTCAAACGCTCCGCCATGCCTCTAATGCGGTGCATCCATGGGGCCACCTTCAGAGAAGCCGCCGTTTTATTCACTCAAAGCCTCTTTGCAACCACATGGTCAAAAGCCTATCACTACCACAAGGCATCCACCATAAGCCGCAAGATGGGGAATCCCACAGAGCATCTCCCAAGAATGGCCGGTACAATGTCATAACCTAAGCGAGCCGAATTCACCATGCCCAAACACCCCTCACTAGCAAATCCAACCTCAGAAGGGAAAAGAATAGAGGCAAACAGACATAGCGCAAGATGGTCCAAGGAGCGGTCAGAGGCCACATCCAGTGTATAAAGTGTTGTGGCATCCAAGAAAGGTCGACATAACCGCCCCTAGCATACCTATCAAAGTCATCCGCAGGCGCGCCAAAGGTCATCAACTTGTCCCTCAAGCAAACGAAGTCAAGGGCAAGGCAACTTTACCCTTCCCTCGTAGCCACATAATGCCACGATGTCCTCATAAGTGGGTGTTATCTCGTTGAATGAAAAGTTGAAGACATGGAGGGTATCATTCGAAAATCTCCCACAGGCTTGCAAAGAGGTTGGTATTGGAGTTCATGTGCAAAAGTGACCAAAGACACTTTATCCCATACCGTTCATCAAGTTTCTACGACTAGAACAGGAAGTTTGGCAACCCACTTCTCCAAAGAGGTTATAAAGCCTTTTTCTCAAGACTTGTGATCCTAGCCTCTTGATCCATGGCAAAGAGCAAGCAAATTGGTTAAAAGGAACTCAAAAAACTGCTCAAAAGGTTGCTGGTACGTTTTGTGTGGCTGCAAAGGGTTCATTAAATAGGGTACGGACTCCCACTCTTGCCAGGAAAAGGAAAACTGGAGGCGGCGCAGGATATGGCCACGCGGCCAACATTGCCCCTGGCCCCTGCGGCGATATTGTCCTTGGCCAGGCGGCCAACTTCGTCCTAGGCCACGCGGCCAACATTGCTCCGGATCTTGCCATGGCCAGGCGGCCAACATTGGTCGGGGCCTCGCATGGCCATGCGGCCAACATTGCTCCATGCAGAAATCCAATTTGTTTCTTCCCACTCCGTGACGGATCCATGCAACTACGTAACTGCCCCGTCCCATGGCTCATGCATTGTACAAAATTAGGAACATTTGTAAAATAACTAGTTTGCACAAGTAGGCTCCCACAATAAAATTGCATTTTAGAACATAATATACATACATGCATTTTATACATTGGTTCTATACATACATATCCCCTGCTCTCTACTAGCTGACAGTGTAGAAATAAAGATGGAAAGATGGGCCCCGCCTAGTCAGAATCCTCCTCCGTGGTGTCTCCATGCCGCGCTAAATCCCGAGAGAGCTACCGGCACCCGAACTCCGTCCTCGGACCGCTCGACCACCAATGTGAGAAGAGCCCGCGCCGTTCGGAGACCGCTCACGACGCTGGGGTGACGCAACGTCGTCCCTCTGACAAGTACATGAATGGTACGCTTCCCTCAGTAAGCGCATCAACACGTTTTCTCCCGCCGAGCTGAACGGATATATGCCTCCCGAGTCACCTGAAAGGGAAGCCAAGGCAAATGATTACAATGCAGAAAGAAATAGATGTGTGCAAACATGACTAATACAAAGCACAAAGCCGTACCCCAGCGTCGGGCGGAGGAATGAATGTCTCCTCAACAAGATCGGCATCAGTCGGCTCCAAGCTAAGCTCCACCTCCCGGCCGCCCCTCATCACTCTCACGCTACTCGAGCGAGGGGCATGTCAACCAAAAGGCCGACTCCGACCAACATACCGGGCCGAGCTCGATCCCTCTCCCGATAGCATCCGAGCCCGAAACTGAGGCTGATCAGCCGTGTCCGCACGTAGCCGACATAGTCGTCACTCCCTCTGTAATGCTCTGCCGGAGTGGGGAGCAGAAAGTCGCCAACCTCGCGGGACGGAGCATATCCCGAGGAGGGTCATAAGGAGCCCACGGTAACGCACCAGCCCTGTGCTGACGAACCACCCTCTCCCCAAGATACATGGCCTCCCCGGTGAGACCCACAAGCAGAACCTAGAAGCGGTCAAATCCACCACATAGGGACCCACCGAAGCCTCATTGGCCGGGCTCCATGGGTAAAATCTAACCCCGATGGGCTTAGACATCGCGAACACCCTCCTCAGATCAGCAGCATCTACTGTCTTTCTGTCCCGGTTTCTGCGGGAGGAGCCCGGTTGCCCTTGCACCAGTACGACATGAGGGAACAACCTTGTTAGCACTCATCACAAACTGAAAAGGGGCGACACCGAAGACGTCGTACACCCAAGCCTGTGCATATAATGAGAGAGACATTTCAGACAAAAAGACAGAACAGAGATCTCAACCAATGAAAAGAAGGGTAGTCAAGAGCGTACCTCAAGGCGAACTGGAAAACCGTCAAAGGCCGACGAGCTAGCCCTCGAGCAAGTCCAAAGCCCGGTAAATCTCAGCCAAACCAGCTCCACCCCAAGAAATCCCTCCGACTAAGTCCAAGTCCACAAGAGCCCCTAGCAGTGAGTACCGGCAGACAGTAGCCCCACTAGGAATCAAAATCTCTGAAAAGCTGTACCATAAGAACAGCCGGACCAAGCAATCCAATCATATTCCCCCCTACCAAAGGCTTCAATAGCCACCTCCACTAAGCGGTTCACCTTCCCGGCCTCCACTCCATAACCTTGACACCTCCTCCCAGGTCAGTGTCGACTCCCAGCAGAACCTGTCTATAATCCCGCCGCTCCGCAAGCTCTCATCAAAAGGCAAAGGAGTACCAGTAAACCTCAACCCTGTGATGGCCGCGAAATCCGTCTGCGTGATGGTAATCTCTCCCCAACTGAAGTGGAAGGTATGGGTGGTATCCCACCAGATATTTGCTTAGGATTCGTATGGTTATAGAGACTTCGGCGCCTCTATGACATACCATCCTAGATCAATCGTGATTGGCAGAAGCCTCGGCGTTTCTGTTTGCGAGCGACCCAACATCTATTTTAGGATTCGTATGGTTGTAGAGACTTCGGCGCTCTATGACATACGTATCCTTGAGCAATCGTGATTGGCAGAAGCCTCGGCGTTTCTGTTTGCGAGCGATCCAGCATTTTTATTAGGATTTGCATGATCGTAGAGACGTCGGCGCCTCTATGACATACCGTCCTAGATCAATCGTAATGGCAGAAGCCTCGGCGTTTCTGTCAGCGAGATCATAGAGACTTTGGCACCCTATGACATACGTATCCTTGATCGATCTCGCGATTGGCAGAAGCCTCGGCATTTCTGTTCGCGGGAGATCCAGCATCTATTACTTTAGCGCAATCGGCAGGAGCCCTGGCGATCCTGATTGCGTTTATCATTCCATCTTGGGATTATTTAGACAACGTAGTCTTCATTTTTTCCCAAATAACTTCATTGCGTACAAATGTTCGTTCTTCATGTAGGATAGTGCCCGTAGGTTTATTATCCCTAGCAGAAGTCCGATGGCTCGTCTTTCCCTAATATCTCTGAACTACGACGGCTTGATTCTCGGAGGATACGTAGGAACCTGAAAAGGTCCAGCAACCCGACCGACGCGGTCATCTCTCATCCCAGCAGGTGCATTTTCCCAGCAGAAGACTTTATTCCCCATCAGAGGACAGTCATTCCCATTTCCATCAGATTTGAACTACGTTTGGCTTGACTCCCCCGCGGATACGTAGGTCGCCTGTCAAGGTTCAGCCATTCCCTTACCTTTCCTCTGTTTTGAAACTCATGTTTCAGA
>JAOWBW010002870.1:0-49792 GCA_026119855.1 Campanula takesimana | reverse complement strand
TAACGGGTGATGTGGTTCTCTAGCTACATCTATCTTGTATGTCAATTTTATGTCAAACCTCAAATATAATAATTTTTTGAAGAATATTATCTGATATCTAATGATTTTAATTTGTAGGTATTGGAAGTTTGGATTTGCGTAACTTTGGGTGGGTCCCATTGAGTTTGACCAAAGTCAATGTTTATACACATTATATGTTATACCATGAAGCAAATTGATGTTTTGGTGAAAGCCAAATTATGAGTGGAATCCATAGTAATTAGACCTCAAAGTTAGGCATTTATGAGCCTTTAATGCCAATAATGAAATGAGTTGATTACCATCCCACATAGGATAGAAAGGCAAAGACTCCCCTTTTGTTGGTGATATAAAAGGCTTTTGTGTCATCCCACATGGAAATGAGATGGGTTTTTAAAGTGCCATAAATTACTTGGCACTTCATACACTAATGTTCAAGTTACATGTGAGGTGGGCTTGAACCTTTCCCCACACGCGCGCGGACTTGCTCGCTCGGCTCGGCACGACATGGCTGGGCTCAGGCTCGGACTCAGGGCGATTTGGGTGAATGGTTCGGTTCGGGGCTTATCTTTTTGGACAAAATTCATTTGAGGTTTTAGTATTTGCAATTTAGTCCCTAACGAAATTCAGTTAAATCCATCAGAATCTTAACCAGACTGTAACTGTGCAGTTTCTTTCTGTGCAAGACTGAAACTCTTTGAGTCAATCAGAATTAGGAGTCCGTATCCTTGTCAAATTCTGAGCTCTAAATCATGTATAAATAAACGACCCCTCTCCTCAGAATAACACACGAAAATACTCTCTGGTATTTTTCCTCTCTGTTTTCTGTTCTAAAGTTCTAGTTTGTGTGCTAACGGCGGTGAGATTCAGGCGACTGAGATAGGAACGAAGTTGATCCCGTACCTACTGTGCAACCGTTCTTGGTACGTGTTCTGTGATCGTTTCATCCTCAGAAGAATTTTCCTGTACCCAAAGCAGCACTAGTAGGGGGCAATAATTCTTCTTAGGGCAGTCTTCTCAAAAGGCGACTCGATCTGATTGGTAAGTTGTTCTAACTCTTTTTTCTATTTCTGTTTATTCTACTTTTACTATTGTTCTTGTTGGATCTGTTTGCTATTGGCTTAATTAATCATTACTGTTCTTGCATGATCTGCTCCTGATTAAATCGTAATTAATCTGTTGCTGCTACTGTTCTATATTCCAATAGTCTAAGAAGAATTAGCATCATGTCTGGTTCAAGTAATGTTGCTGCTCCATTCAATTCCCTTGTTGACACTTCAGACCTGCCAGAGAAGTTCACCGGTAAGAACTTTAAGCGCTGGCACGAAAGCATGAAGATTTGGTTGTCAATCAAGGGAATGACTGGTATGCTAACTGATAAGTACCCTGCCATTGATGAGAAGGACCCTGCAATAGTGAAGGCTGCCGAACAGTGGAGGGAGAGGGATGATGTTGTTCGGGATGCATTCTTTCGGCTTTGTCGAATGTGCTCTTCGATGTGTATTGTTCCGCCCTCCTCACTGCTGGATCGCTATGGGAAACGCTTAACACAAAGTATAACACTGACGATGTTGGTGTTGAAAACTATTGTGTGTCTAAGTTCCTGAAGTATCGTATGGTTGATGGGAAATCTGTTACTGATCAAGTGCATGAATTCCAGATCATATTGCAATCACTCAAGGATGGGGCTATGCAACTTCCTGAGAAGTTCGTAGTCATGTCAATCATTGAGAAGTTTTCTCGTTCTTGGGAGGAATTCGGTATGTCTCTCAAGCACCGTACAGGAAGCTTGACACTCAATGACTTGATGAATGCAATATCGATCCAGGAAGTGCACCATAGTGACGGTGTTAGCTTACCTGTGGAGGCTAAAGCCAATGTGATCACTGCTAATAAGAACAAGAGGAAGTTTGAGAAATCTGGCTCTAAGGATAATAATGATAAGCTGAAACCTAATAAACATGTCCAGAAAAAGCCAAAAGAAAACAAAACTTGCTGGAATTGTGGAACAGTTGGACACTTTTCTAGGGACTGCCCTAAAAAAAGAAAAGTGGGACAAAGCTATATTGGTCAATGACAGGTGAACATGGTTATTGGACCATCTGATGGTGTTGATCCTGTTGATGGTGTAACCCCGCCTGAAGTTAATGCTCTCACCAGCGATATTACCAAGTATGTAACCTCTAATCCTGAAATCTTTACTGTTTATGAACCCAACGAGTGGTTGATATATACTCGGGTAAATGTGCACGTTTGAGCTGATAAATTGCTAGTTGTGTCTTACCAGCCTGAACGTGGGAGATCGGTGACGATGGGGAATTCTAGTGCTGCAAAAGTGCTTGGGACTGGACGCGTGGACCTGAAGTTTCCTAATGGGCGCATTCTGACCTTGCAACAAGTGCATCATGTTCCTGACATTTAAATGTAATAGGGTTATTATTTTGGATTCTGGTAGTTTTATAGGAAAAGGTTATGCTTCGGATGGTTTATTTAAAATTAGAGTTGATAGTGATTATCCCGTTTCTTATTCAATTGAATCTTCATATGTGTGGCATGGTCGTTTAGGACATATAAATCTTGATTCTGTGAAAATAATGATGAACTTAGATATTATTCCTAAGCATGCTATTGATAAAATTTCTAAATGTCATGTATGTGTTGAAGCTAAATCTGTTAGAAGGCCGTGTCAACCTGTTACAAGAAACACAGAAATACTAGATTTAGTTCATACTGATATTTGTGAATTTAATGGCGTGTTGACCAAAGATAAAAAGAAATACTTTATCACTTTCATTGATGAATGTAGTAGGTACTGTTATGTTTACTTACTAAATGGTAAAGATGAGGCACTGGAAAAATTCATTATATTTAAAAATGAAGCAGAAAATCAAACTGGCAAGAAACTTAAACGGTTAAGATCTGATAGAGGAGGCGAATATGAGTCTAACCCTTTCTCGCGTTATTGCCAAGAAAATGGCATAGTTCATGAAGAAACTCCTCCTTACACACCTCAATCTAATGGTATTGCAGAACGTAAAAATAGAACCTTTAAAGATATGATCAAAAGTCTACTAATAAGTTCGTGATTGCCTAAGTATATGTGGGGAGAAGCTTTGAATACGGCTTTCCATATTCTGAATAGAGTTCCTCCTAAACATAAGGCAGAAAGTCCATTTGAACTTTGGAAAGGTAGAAAGACAAGATTGAAATACTTAAAGCGTGGGGGTGCCTTGCTAAGGTACTTGTCCCTGAACACAAAAGGAAGAAGCTTGGACCTAAAACTGTTGATGCAACCTTTATAGGATATTCTGAAACAAGCTATTCATTGAGATTTTTTATCATCAAATCTGAAATCTCTGGCATGGATGTAAACTCAATTGTTGAGTTACGTGATGCAACATTTTATGAGGATGTGTTTCCAATGAAGGACGAACTTCCTAGAGAATCAACCACTAACACAAGTTCGATTCCTACTCAAGTGGAAGTGTAGATACCCCGGGCGGAGCCCACGGCTTTAGGCTAGAGCGCGCGGGTTCTGATCCTAGGATGTCTAACTTATTTTTAGAGTCGCCACCTATGTTTTGAGGAACATAAGAAAAACCTATTGATTATTGCCTAAGTTTGATTACGAAAACAGAGATTCTTTGTTTTGAGGTTCGGGGGTTAGATTACAAGATGGGAAGTACCGAAACACCCATCTCGCCCAACTAAAGTTGGTCTTGCTTGATCAAAATCTACATGAATGATAACGTTCTTCTTCTTCTTCTTTAAGTCATAAAAGGGGGGTTTTAAAATAGAGTTTGGAATGTAGGAGATAACTCCTTAACCAACCTCAATGAGATGAGGTGATCATTAGAGTCATGTCCCAAAATGATTTGGGTGATTGCACATTTGATTAGAGTAAAAGAGAGAGAGAGGAGATGAAGTAGAAAAGAAAGGAAAAGATGGACTTTTACCTACAATTTGAAGACCTTCAAATATTGCTTGATGAGATCCTTGGAGAACATTTAGAAAGTGGTTTTGGTATAGTTTTTGTAAGTTCAATTTTCGGTCTTTGAAAATGGAGGTAAAGGGAGGTTTTTATAGGTGAAAGAGGGGTGTTTTTGGTGCCAAAACTCAGTCACCAAGAAATCCTTCCCGGGCAAAATCCTGTAAATTGAGCAAGGGAGAGAATCCTGGCCAGAAATCTGTAACTGACGCCCAGAGGCGCGCGCTTCCTTCTTTGGGGGCGGGAGGCGCGCGCGCCTGGCTCCTCCTCTCGGAGGCGCGCGACTCAGAGAAGGCTATTTTGACATAATGGACTAGAAAGTCAGCCATGTCATTCAGTTTAGTCCCTAGACTTAACGAAGTCAGTCAGGAACTTAACGGAAGTGACAGAAACTAACGAGAAACACAAGATCAAATGTGCAATCGGGGTGAGCGGTCCAAGGCGGGGTGTCTACAGAGCCCCTCGGCGACGTGGATTGCAAAGCAAAATGCGTCGACGAAAGTTAAAAACACCCGCCGAGGACATCACCAAGAAAAAAAGCAAAGACTCGATGAAAGCAAGAATTTGAAATTGCGAGAGAGAGTGGTGCGCTCCCTGTGTGAGCGGCTTTTGTTGATAGAGGGGGTGGCATGATTCGTTAGGTGAACCTGCCGGCTGAATATCTTGAATGAGGCCGTTAGTGAACCTTTTGAACGAGGCCGTTAGTGAACCTTTGAGGACGAATCCGTTAGTGAAATCCGTTGATGAGGCCGTTAGTGAACCTTTGAAGACGAATCCGTTAGTGAGATTCGTTGATGAGGCCGTTGGTGAAACTTTGGAGAGGCCGTTAGTGAACCTTTGAGGACGAATGTTAGTGAAATCTGTTGATGAGGCCGTTAGTGAACCTTTGAATGAGGCCGTTAGTGAACCTTTGAGGGCGAATCCGTTAGTGAAATCCGTTGATGAGGCCGTTAGTGAACCTTTGAAGAGGCCGTTAGTGAACATTTAAGGACGAATCCGTTAGTGAAATTCGTTGATGAGGCCGTTAGTGAACCTTTGAAGAGGCCGTTAGTGAACCTTTGAGGACGAATCCGTTAGTGAAATCCGTTGATGAGGCCGTTAGTGAACCTTTGAGGAGGCCGTTAGTGAACCTTTTAGGACGAATCCGTTAGTGAAATCCGTTGATGAGGCCGTTAGTGAACCTTTGAAGAGGCCGTTAGTGAACCTTTGAGGACGAATCCCTTAGTGAAATCCGTTGATGAGGCCGTTAGTGAACCTTTGAAGAGGCCGTTAGTGAACCTTTGAGGAGGCCGTTAGTGAACCTTTGAGGACGAATCCGTTAGTGAAATCCGTTGATGAGGCCGTTAGTGAACCTTTGAAGAGGCCGTTAGTGAACCTTTGAGGGCGAATCCGTTAGTGAACCTTTGAGGGCGAATCCGTTAGTGAAATCCGTTGATGAGGTATTGCTTTGAAGTCTCGTGCCACTTGGAGTCACACTTGACTTCTTTTTGAATTGTGGGGTGCGGGTACAGTTGACCGCGACCAGAAAAATGTTCCTTCTGGGATGAAATGTTGAGATTGACTCTTGAGGGGGGTATGGCACCCGTGACAGAACTTAGGGAGTTCGGAATCCGTGGGGAAACATTGATGCTGTGCATGGATTCTTGCATGGGAGACTGCTTCTGAACCTGCCTGATGATGGGAAGAGCGCGCGTCCGGGCCTCGTTATGGGACGCGCGCGCCTCGGATAAGTATGTCGGGGGGTGCGCGCCTGGTGCATAAGTTCAGCATATTTAAACAGGCTGTTCGCTGTTTTCGGCCAGTTTTCAAAAATTTGAAGAACCCTCCAAATTCCAAGCCCAATTTTCGTAGAGAAATTACCCCAAAACACTTTCTTGCTACTCTAGGATCAATTCCGTCACAGAAACGATGTCGGATCATCAACAATCACCTCCGTTCAAAATGCCACAGGGCGAGGAGCCCGAAATTGGGGTTGAAGCTATGGACCCGAGTTTGCTTACTTTCCGGCCTCATACCCACATTTCTCACTTCGTGACTTCGGGTTTGGTAAGAATGCCTCATCTTTCTTGTCGATTTCGGATTTCATGAAGTTCCGTTTTCTTTACCCGAAATATTGCTGCAGCAGATTTATTGATCATTCTTTGCATGCTGTTTGTTGCTGCTGATTTGTTGTAAGAAACATGTTGGGGTGCCCATTTTCATGTTCACATACTTGCTTGTACATTGTTCTGCCATTGAAATCTCTATGTTGAGTTCATCCGTTTTCTAGCAGTATGCTGATGAAATTTTTGTTGTTCCTTCTTTCCTTTCAGGAGTGGACCCGTCTGACAGAGATTCGCGGTGGGGCTCATGGGCCCATATCTATATGGAAGAGGTTGCCTGAGAATGTTCGGGCCCGAGTCACAGGGACTCATTTTGGTCTTTTTGTCACTAGCCTCCCAGCTTTGAAGAATGACCCCGATGTGGTCCAGGCGTTGAGGGAAAGATGGTGGGACACCACCCATACCTTCCATTTACCCATGGGCGAGGTGACTATGACGCCTACCGACTTCACAGCTTTGACGGGCTTGCCGTTCATGTGGATGCCTCTCCCTTTTGGTTTGAGAGGGGCCGCTCGGACTCCGGACGAGTTACTGGCTTTGGTTGACTGCCGGTTCGAGGTTAAGAATTCTCGAGTGATATGGGGGCGAATCCGGGCTTATTTCAGCATCTTGATGGCTGAGGCTTGAGGTGTTACTGCTGATCGGGTTGATGCCGTGGCCCGTTGCTTCATTTGGTACTTGTTATCCCATACTCTGTTTGCCAAGACTTGTTAGTGGACTTGGACCAGATCGGCCAGTATAACTGGGGCGCAGCGGGCTTAGCTGCTTGTTACCACGGCATGGATTTGACCAGCCGCTCGACCACCAGCTCTGTTACGGGCTTCAGCTTGCTGTGGGAGGTATACCACTTACTGTCCCTTTTATATTCTCCTTGCCTTGGTCATAACTGCCTTTTCCGTTGATTGTCATTAACTTTGTTTCTGCCTCTTGTCTACAGCTTTGGGCTTTTGCTATCCTGAATCTGAGGGATTTCAAGATTGCCAAGGAAGGCCAGCCCCAGTATCCGGACTGTGCACGGTGGGCGTATAAAGAGAGGAATGTGAAGACTGGCACGAACCCCATTAGTCTTACTTCGGCCCGACGGCACTTGGACACCCTGAGGCCTGAGTCTGTTGCCTTCTGTTTGTATCCGTGGAGATTATTTCAGCACTGGTTTGAGCATACTCTTATTCCTACCCGTTCTCGGCTTTTGATGAGTTCGGGTGAGTGCATGGCTCTGTATTTGGGGGACAGAGTGTTCTGGCAGCACGGTACCCAGGTGACAGACTTTTATACTCCTCCTCGTCCTGCAGTTCCAGACGTTCCTCCTTTCTGCCCTCGTAATTGGAGGTCGCTTTCAGAGGCTGATCGCGCAGCATACATAGTAGGGGTTGATGCCGTCCCTTATATTCACTTGGATCAGGATTATGGCCTCTTCAGGGAGAACAACTTGATGCAAGGCTTCATGTTTGCTAATCCGAGGAGATCACATGCTGCTCCTTCGACCTCCGCTCGGTTTTATACTACCGGTGCCGGGTATTGTTTTGATCCTCCTTTGCCTCCTCCTTATTACACTTATTCCAACTTCGGGGTCTTTGAGGAGCAGAGGGAGATTGTTCCCGAGGATATGTCACCGGAGAGAGAGCCTCCCGCTCAGGCTGCTGTGGTATGTTTTTCTGACCATCTTTGCATTTCTCAGTTCCAGTTTTGTTTTTCTGCCCTTTGTATTGATGTAATTTCTTTTTCCTGTTCTTTGTTGCAACAGGTGCCCACGGCTGCTTATAGGCACTTGGGTAGGCAAAACAAAGGGATAGGCGGAGGCTCCGTCAGCTGGAGGAGAGGGTGCTGGAGCTGTGTAGGGCTATTGCTGCCATGACTAGAGGTGCTGCTGGTGCTGTCTCTGGTGCTGCGAGAGGAGCTGCCCGAGGTGCTCGGGGCATGGGGCGAGGCTGCAGGGATGCTGCACTGGACATTGATGAGGCTGTCTCTTCGGCGAGGCAGTCGTTGAGCAGGAGTCTGAGCCACGGAGGTAGCCATAGTAGAAGTCTGAGCCGAGAAGGTAGCCAGAGCCGGGGTGGCGCCAGTTCATCAGGGAGAGCTGCCAAGAAGACCCGTCCTGATGTTGTGATTGAGACATCTGAGTCTGAAGATGATGATGACGATGATGATGATGAGGATGATGATGATGATGATGAGGAGGAGGAGACCGAGAGCGGCAGCAGGGGGTGAGCACAGTGCTGGTGATGATGTGCCCGAGCTGTTGTGGCTGAGGGGATGAGGGATTGAAACACTTTTACTTTTGCCTGTAATAACATTTAACATGTATTTACAATCCTATTTATCTTACTACTCATTTTATGTTCTATTAGCGACTCGATCTTAGATGTCGACTCTTTACAAACAAATGTGTGCCCAAAGGATGCTTGTTGTCGATGCTTGAACTCCTTTTTGTTGCTGGGATTTGATTTTGCTGCAGGTTGGATATGTTGAAGTGCTTGGGTTCTATTCTGAACTGACAAGGGCTGTTTCTGTCTGAACTTCTGTCAAAGGCGCGCGCGTCGGGCCTTGCTTGTGGGAGGCGCGCGCGTTGTGCAGCCTTGGTCGGAGGCGCGCGCTTCTGGCCTGCTGAATTACAGCCCCTTTCTTTTTCTGATCAGAATGTTTTAACAGCTATAAATTTTGAACCATTTTCGACCAGAATGGTCACACAACATTCTTTTGCAAACACTTTCTCCTCCTAAACCACGAAATTCTTGTCATAATGGCCCCAATGACTTTCTCCTTTGAAGTTAAGGTTTCCGTCCCCGAGGGTGAGAAGTCCGTTCCAATGGTGAACGCCGTTCCAGCTGTGGGGTCCGTCCCGATGGTGGAGAAGCGTCCGAGCGTTTTTGATCGTTTGGGAAGGCCCAATGACGATGTTGTTGACCCCGTGAGACCGGTGGTTCATGTGCGGGACTATAGACCCCGTCATTTTCCCAAGAAGAAGAAAGGTAAGGGAAATTCCTCCTATGTGTGGAAGCGTCCCATGGTTGTCCCCGCTAAGGCTCCGCTTGATAAGGGTAAAGGGAAAGCCGTTGATGAAGCTCCGTCCCGTCCTAGCGTTTTCTCCCGTCTTGGCGGTCCCAAAAATGTTCCGTCCCCATCCAAGAAGACTAAAGGACATAAAAAGAAGCAATGGGTTCCCAAACCTAAGAAAGATTAGATTTTTCTTTGTACCCCAAGAGATTGCAATTAGACCACTTTGTTTAGGATTTAATATTTTGATGTCTTTTGTTGCTCAATAAATCCGTTGTAATGGCTTGAATAATTCATTGAATGAATAAAAATTGCATTTTGTTATTTGAAGTGAATTGGGTATTTTTGATATGTTTTAGACCGCACCCGAAGGTTGCCTACGTTCCTCCAGTTGGGAGGCCAGGTCTCCGTAGTTCAAACAAACAAATACCATTTTTTTTAATTTTTTTTTTGTGCACCCTGTTTTTTGCCTAGATCGCCCTTGTGCGTTTGAGTGCTCTTAGCCTTTTCTCGTCGAGTAAGGCTAGCTGTTCATATAGACTTTGCATCCAGTCGACCTCGTTGACTTGATTCTCGAGGAGGACCCGTAGAGATGGGACTTCAAGTTCGATTGGGAGTACGGCTTCAGAACCATAGACTAATGCATACGGAGTTTCTCCTGTCGCTGACCGTATTGATGTGCGGTAGCCCCACAATGCTAAAGGTATCTTCTCAGGCCAATCCCTTCCTGTTGAGTTCATTTTCTTGACGATGGTCTCGATGGTCTTATTTGCTGCTTCAACCGCGCCATTTGCTTGGGGACGGTAAGGAGATGATTTGTGCTTGGTGATCTTGTATTCTACCAAGAGTGCATCCATTTCCTTCTCAAAGTGAGAGCCGTTGTCGGAAATGATTTCATGAGGCACGCTGTAGCGGCACGTGATATTAATCTTTACAAATTCGGCCATTTTCTTGGCGTTGAGGGTCCGATAGGCTTGTGCTTCGACCCACTTTGTGAAGTAGTCGACGGCCACTAAGACGAATGACTGCCCGTTGCTCCCGGCAGGATGGACTTTACCGATGATGTCTATCCCCCAACAAGAGAAAGGCCAAGGTGTGACCATGTTGTAAAGTTGCGAGGGTGGAGCATGCTGCAGATTAGCATGGAATTGGCATTTGGCACACCTTTTGACTTTCTCGATACAGTCTCGTTCCATAGTGCTCCAATAGTAGCGAATGCGGAGTATCTTCTTGACTAGCATAAACCCATTCATGTGGGGTCCACACTCTCCTTCGTGCACTTCACACATTATCTCTTGAGCTTTGGCCTCGTTGGCGCATAAGAGATTGATCCCGTCGTGGTGTCTTTTATAGACTCGGTCCCCAATCAGTACGTACCGAGAGGCTAGCCTTTGCAGAGCCGCTTGAGATTTCTTATTGCTATTCTCGGGATAAGTGCCATCTTTGAGGAAATTCATGATATCTGAATACCAAGGAGAGTTTGTTTGGGCTTCGTTGATCTCGATATTCATGTAGTATGCCAGACTGTTCCTTCGGGCAATTTTGAAAGGTTTCACCATTTTTCCTTTGGGCATTTCGACTTGTTGATCAAATATATGTTTAGGACATAGAATTGCTTAATCCCAATCATAGCTATCACTTAGGATCCCCCAATTTTATTAGAACCATTATAAAGTACTCTTAGGATTCTTGGTGACCAGCACAGGTGTATTCCAACTCTTCAAACAAGGCAAACCAGCAAGAGGAAGCAAATCAGCAGACCAGTAAACTAGTTGCCGATCAACTTGATAAACAAGTTGCCGATCAACTTCATTCTCAACTTGCCGATAAAGAAAGACAGTCTGTACTGTCAGTCAGGTTACATCGTTTCACCTTAAAGTCAACCTTGCTGATTGTCCCTGTCCCTTCTTACTGTTTTATCTAAAAGTAGTTTACCTGCTCTATAATGATTGCTGCGCCGTCTGACACATAGCTACTTTTAGCTATACTCTGTCTCTACTTGCTTTTTGCAGGTAACCGGTTGAGACAAAGGGGTCTTTACCCATCAGACTTTTGCGAGCATGCGTGTACCACATATCTTCGCCATTAATGCTAAAGATACCGCATTTAATGCTCCTCAACTACCCAGCTGGATATTCAAATTGCAAGCCTTCCTCTACAAGACTCAAGACATTTACTCCTCTTATAAATAGTGGACTTGGAGCATTGAAGAAGGTTGGTGAAAATAGAGCATTGAAGAGAGTTGAATGTTTTTGAGTATTCATTAAAGACTCAAACATTCTGTGTCCATATAATCATTAGATCATTTAATAGGACATACACTTGTGCACCAACTCAAACAACATTGTTAGTATTCCCGAACTAGATTATATAAGGAATACGTTGTTTAAGTTTTTCACACACCCACCTGAGTGAGATAAGTTCTCTTGAACTTGCCGCTCAAATACACTTGGTCAGAATTGTTTTACGATCCATTAGAAATTTCTAGAACTTAGTCTTTGTATACCGGCAAAGCCGTGCTTGTAATAGACTAGAAAAATCTAATAGTACTCTTAACCCAAATCCAAGTTCTGACCAAACTTGGTAGAGGACGTAGCAGTATTTACACTGTGAACCTCTCCAAATCCCTGTGTCTCTGTTGCTTGCCTTATCATTGCCGGTTGAAATTCTATCACCGGCAGATTGCATTCGTTCTTACTGATTCATTGTAATTTCCATTGACCAATCTCTTGAAACTGCATTGAACTTTTAGAAACAACTTTGTGTTTAAACTAAGCTCTGAAAATCTTTTATACACTGATTTTGTGTGAGTTAAAACTAAGTCATATTTTACCCGCTGCGCTTACTGATAATAGTTTGCAAACTGATAAGTGACTTTGCATTTAAAAGTGTTTCTTTGTTAAAGTTTTAAAATAAGCTATCCCCCCCCCCCTCTAGCCTATTTTCCTACCAATTGGGCCTAACAATTGGTATCAGAGCTAGGAATTTTGAAAGAAATTTCCAAGCTTTGCAGCTTGTATTGCCGATACCATGGCAGGAAAAATCATGCAGTCATTTAACATCACTACCATACCGTTGTTAAATGTCAACGAGTTTGGTGTCTGGAAATCTCGTATGATAAAGTATATGAACTCAATCGATGATCGGTTGATGAAGGTCATATAAGGTGGTCCAATCATTCCTTTAAAAGTCTCAACCACCTATAGACCTATTCCATCCACTCCGCTGACACAACATGCTGATCGTGACACTGAACAAGAAACCCATGTTCAGATTGAAGAAACCTTGGTCGAGAAACCAAGAGTGGAATGGACTGAGGACGACAAACTTTCAGCTGCCCTAGATGGAAAAGCATGCCACATTATTTCTTGTGGTTTGGACGACAAGCAATATAAACTCATTGACTTGTGCTCCACGGCTCAAGAATGCTGGAACAAGCTCCTTGCATACTTTGAAGGTGACGAGCAGGTAAAGGACAACAGACTCTACGATTGTATCGCTGAGTTTGAATCCTTCAAGAAACAAGATGGTGAATCACTAAGGAGTGCCTACGACAGATTCTGCGAGGTAAGTAATTTATGTGCTTCATTAGGAAAGATTTATACTATGAAAGACCTGAATATTCGTTTTCTAAGTTCTTTGGGAAATGAGTATCATACCAAGGTCACCGCTGTTAGAGAAGTGAGAGACTTGAACAAGACTTCTATTCAAAATCTTGTATCTAGTCTATTTCTGTATGAGAGAGAACTGCAAAAACTTAACGTTCTCGATAAAAATTTCAAAAACTTGTCTCTATCAGCTCAGTCACAGATATCCTTCCCTTCAAATAAATTCCCTCCTATAGATCCCCATCCTATACCCTGCAGCTCCAAAACCCCTGCAACTACCTCAGAACAGCCTATGGAAGAAGACGAATTTGCCGCCTTCGCTAGGAACTACAAAAGGTTTAAGGACTTCAAAAGGATGCAAAAAGGAAACTACCAGCAACCAAAATCATTCACACCAACTTTTCAAAAACCAGCAAGTTACAACAAACCATCAATCAATGCTACCGACGGAAAGAACAACAAAGGTGATCTTGTTTGCTTCAACTGCAGAAAACCTGGTCACTTTGCTTCTAAATGTCCTCAACGAAAATATGAGTATGTGAGGAAGTCATTCAACAAGAGACATCACAAGTCTCAAAGCTTTGTTGCCGATGAAAGCACAGAAAAGGCCTTGCCGGTTTGGTGTGAAACTGATTCAGATGAAGATGCCGATGAAGATGAAGATGCCAATGTAAGCTTTGTCGCCCTAGACTTGGAAGATGCCGATACATCCACATTGCCGACTCCAGTCTACCGAGATCCATCCCCTCCATGATCTCCAGTCAGAGAAGAAGCTACTGGAAGACCTCAACCACACTTCAAAGAGATTAGTGTCAAAGCAGAGAACCCAAATGGATACAGAGTTCACCAAGTGGGAACCTCTCTCTATGGTCAGTGTAACTCTATTCAATTCACTGCTATCAAACCTAAACCCTTACCAATGACTAGAAAATTCTCATTCACCGAGCATCCCAGCATTGCCAAAAGCTTATCTAAACCCATCTTTTCTCTACCTGACTTCTCTCCTAAACCTATTATCTCTGCCCCCAAAATTTTAGCTGATCCCTTTCCTGAAATATCCAAAGCTGAAATGGTAGAGACAATGGATGAACTTTTTATTGATCATGAGAAGCTGAGTAGCGTTCATAAAGTGATGGCTGCTGATTTCAATAGAATTTTTGCAGAGAATGACTTGCTTGTGTCTGAACTTAATGTTCTCAAAGGACATGAGCTTGAGTCTGTTCTTTTAAAGAAAGAAAACCTGGATCTCAAAAGCCAAGTAGCAGTATTGATAGCTCAGATCGAAGATCTTGTGAAAAGAAACAATCATCTCTCAAGGATTGTTGATTCTTACACAAAATCTAGAGTTGCTGTTGAAATAATCCTACAGACCCAAATGTCATATAAGGACCAATCTGGGTTAGGATTTGATTCCAGCAGCAGTAGCTCTACTGAAACTTGTGCGATCGAGAAAAAGGATGAGAAAGTTGAATGTAGTCCTGTTAACTCAGTGCATAAGGATTGTAAGCCAATATACAGTGCTGTGGCAATGAAGTATCCTAAGAACCAGAACAAAAGGAATGACAAGCACAAACAAAAATATGTTAAGGTTGCTGATACTGAGTCTGCCGATAACGGTATTCTTAGTGAATACATCAGCAGAGCTAGTACTGCCGGTCTAACCACATCTGCTGCCGATGGACAAGTACCTAATAAGGTAACTACCAAAGGTAAACAGAATGGAAAGAAAGGCAATACTAAAACCTTTAAACCTACTAAGTTTGTGCCTGCTCAATTCCTAGTTCTGCCGATGCACTGACTAAACAGAATGATGTTCTACCAACTCCACAGCCTATCAATCAAGTGAGATGTTCTAATTGTTCTGATTATGGTCACAAGGCTCATGAATGCCTCTTGAAGCACCTATCTGGACCCACTGAGGTTACATCCTCTAGTGGTGGCCAGATGTGGTTGCCAAAGAGGAACTAACCCTCGGACCCAAGAATAAGGGGGACCATAAGCATACCGTTTTATTTCAGGAATGCTTCATGGCCTCAACTGGTGCAAGCAAGGATTTGTGGATTCTAGATAGTG
The DNA here is from genome assembly GCA_026119855.1 of Campanula takesimana. Taxonomy (NCBI): domain Eukaryota; kingdom Viridiplantae; phylum Streptophyta; class Magnoliopsida; order Asterales; family Campanulaceae; genus Campanula; species Campanula takesimana. The sequence goes on along the minus strand of JAOWBW010002870.1, from coordinate 35,009 downwards.
GCTGTTCAAGACACATGACAGGATTTGCAGATCTACTTGCCGATATTTCAGAAGCATCAGGTCCCCCAGTGGTTTTCGGTGATAATGCCAAAGGAAAAATCATCGGTATAGGTACCATCAAGAGAGGTGCAGTTACTGTACAGAAGGTCTCTCTTGTGGATGGTCTGAAACACAACCTTCTATCTATATCACAATTCTGTGATAAAGGAATGCAATGTGTATTTACTACTTCCAGTTGCTACGTGAAAGACATTGCTTCCAATGAAACTCTTCTCACTGCCAAAAGAAAAGGTAACATTTATGCAATAGACTTAAGTGCTATTACTGGTGTTGATAATGTTTGTTTTGTAGCTAAGAACATCAGTGAGAACTCATGGCTATGGCACAAGAGACTCAGTCACTTGAACTTCAAGTATCTATCAAAGCTTGCCGGTTCAAATCTGGTTACCGGTCTGCCTCAAGTGTCTGCTGATCAAGCAAAGAAATGCAAGGCCTGCCAGCTTGGAAAACAACATAAATCATCCTTCCGAAGCAAGCCCTACATGTCAATATCTAAGTGCCTCCAAATGCTACATATGGATCTATTTGGCCCCACAACTACAACAAGTATTGGGGGAAGTAGATATACCTTGGTTGTAGTAGATGATTTCTCTAGATATACTTGGGTGGAAACTTTCAGTCATAAAGATGACACATATGCCGTTGCTACCAAGTTATTCAGACTACTACAGACCCAGAAGGAGAGCGATATCATCAGCATGAGATCAGACAACGGCACTGAATTCAAGAACAATGGTATTGCTCAGTACTGTGATGATCATGGCATAGACCACAACTTCTCAGCTGCCGGTACACCACAACAAAATGGTGTCGTTGAGAGAAAGAACAGAACTCTCATTGAAGCTGGTAAGACCATGATTGCTGAAGCTAGGCTGCCGAAATATTTTTGGGCTGAAGCCATCAATACCGCCTGCTTCACTCAGAACAGATCTCTCATCAACAAATTCCATAACAAGACTCCTTATGAACTCTGGAGAGGCAGAACTCCCAACATTGGATTCTTCAAAATATTCGGCTGCAAATGTTACGTGCTTTACAACGGTAAAGAGCACAGAGGTAAATTTGATGAGAAAGCTGATGAAGGAATCTTTGTTGGATACGCTAAACACAGTAAGGCCTTTCGAGTTTTTAATAAGAAACTTTTGAAAATTGTTGAATCTGTTCATGTAACCTTTGATGAATTTGATTTGTTAGAGTCTGACAAGGCTCCAAATAGTACTAATGCTTCTAGTGCTCATGAGACAGGTGAATCCAGTAATTCTAACCCTGCAGGTCAAGTACCAGCTGCTGATCCAGTCATTTTAGTAGAGGAACCAGCAGATACTCACTATTTCCCATCATCGGCAGAACATGATCTTACCGATAACTTTCATAACCCATTTGCCGATGAAAATTCTGCTGATCATCCTGAAGACAGATCTAGCCCTCAACCAATTTCTGTTATAAGACCCTTCCCAACAAGCTCTCAATCTAATCCACCTCACACCCAAAACTCTAATTCTCCTTCCCTATCTGCTGATCTTGATCCTCCTCTAGAATCACTCCAACAAGATACAGTCAGACAAGATGTGCCGAGAGAAGTTAGACCAGTTCGTGATCATCCATTAGAAAATGTGATCGGTGATGTCTTTGGACCAAGATTGACAAGAAACCTTAGTAGAGCATTCGCCGAGAGTCTCTTCTCATCTGTTATGGTTTCCAATATAGAACCAAAGAAGACTGAAGAAGCTCTTACTGATTCTGGCTGGGTGGAAGCTATGTAGGAGGAGCTAAACCAGTTTGAAAGATGCAATGTGTGGGAACTAGTGCCAAGACCATCATCTCAACAAGTGATCGGTACAAAATGGGTCTACAGGAATAAATTGGATAAAGCTGGGAATATTATTAGAAACAAAGCAAGGTTAGTTGCTAAAGGCTACCGACAAGAAGAAGGAATTGACTACGATGAGACATTTGCTCCTGTTGCAAGATTGGAAGCCATAAGACTTTTCCTAGCCTATGCTGCCTTCAAAGAATTCAAGTTATATCAAATGGACGTGAAAAGTGCCTTCCTAAATGGAGAACTCCAAGAACTTGTGTATGTTGAACAACCACCAGGTTTTGAAGACTCCAAGAAGCCTAATCATGTCTACCGATTGAAGAAAGCTCTCTATGGCCTAAAGCAAGCTCCAAGGGCATGGTATGAAACCCTTTCTAAGTTCTTACTCAGTGATGGCTTAGGTTTCACTCGAGGTAAAATCGATACTACTTTATTTGTTGCCAAGCACAAGGGTCATTCATTGTTTGTTCAAATATATGTCGATGATATTATTTTTTGTTCTACTAATGAATCACTTTGCAAGAGATTTGAGAAGCTAATGCAGAGCAAGTTCGAGATGAGCATGATGGGTGAACTAACATATTTCCTTGGACTTCAAGTCAAGCAATCCAATGAGGGAATTTTCATCAGTCAAGCTAAGTACTCAAAAGAATTAATCAAGAAGTTTGGCTTTGACAATGCTCACTCTCAAAGCACACCTATGGGCACTAACATTCACTTAGATAAGGATGAGTCTGTTAAGAAAGTAGATATGACACTCTACCGAGGTATGATCGGCTCACTCCTCTATCTTACTGCCAGTAGACCAGATATTATGTTTGCTGTTTGTGTTTGTGCCAGGTTTCAAGCTGACCCTAGGGAATCCCATCTGCAAGCTGTTAAACGTATCATTAAATATCTATGTGGCACTGCTAACCTTGGATTATGGTATGCTAGAGATTCATCTTTTAATCTAATAGGTTATTCAGATGCAGACTTTGCAGCTTGTAGGGTGACCAGAAAAAGTACTAGTGGAACTTGCCAATTTCTTGGTGATAGATTGGTGTCTTGGTCCTGTAAGAAGCAAGCGTCAATTTCCACTTCTACTACTGAAGCTGAGTACATAGCTGCCGGCAGTTGCTGTTCACAGATCCTTTGGATGAAGCAGCAGCTTGTTGACTATAAAGTTCCATCTCAAGTTTGTCCCATCTATTGTGACAACCAATCTGCTATCTCAGTTTCAAACAACCCGGTCATGCATTCCAAGACCAAGCACATAGACATCTGTTAGTACCCGACCTGAAAATGAGTTTATTAGGACTTTCCCAAAAAAACAAGGACTTTATAGGAATTAGAAACCTTGCAAAGACTTGTCCCGGATTCCCAAAATATCTCATTTATGGCAAAATCTATCAAATTAGGTAATAAATGGTTTCCTTAAAACCATGTAGAAACCCTAGCTTAAGAATCAAGTCAGCCGGCAGCCTTGGCCACGCGGCCAACATTGCTCCGCGTTGATCTTGGCCACGCGACCACTCTTGTAACCGGCTTCAACAATGGCCAGGCGGCCAACCTTGCGCCGGATGATCTGGACCATCAGATCTTCCCCTCAGTTTACTATATAAACCAACTCCATGCTATTGGTTTAAGGGTCCGATTTTGAGAGCTCTAGATCCGAATTTGAGAGTTCTTAAACACAATTTTGCTCTCTAATTAGCATTCAAACCTCCAAGAAGATCAAGGTTTATTTCTTGCCAACATAGGTAGGTTTTCTAACTTATTTCTTCACGTTCTTGCATTATTTCTAATGTAGATCTTTAATATTCATGTTCTTGCATGTTTATTCATAGTTTCTTCATGAGCTTTGCATGTTCATATATGTTCTTCGCATGTTCTTCGTGTTCATAGATTAAAACCTTATTTATGCTATATTTAGGGTTGCGATCTTCGTAATTACATGTTATTTCATAGCCGATGATGATCGAGGGTTCATCAACCCGAGGATGATCTAGGAACTACTTCTAAACCCTAATCTTTAGGTAATTCCCCCCTCATTATGCATGATCCCGATTCTTCTGCCTATTCTAATTCTCTGCGAACTACGCTGACCTGAGCTTCTCACATTGAGAGGAACGTAGGCAATCTTCGGATCCGGTCTCAATCACTAACACACTACTAACACATTCATCATGATAGAAAGACCGATCAATTCGGGCAATAGGAGTGATAACGTTCAATATTCTTCTCTTGTTGTAATTTGACCCCCGAACCCATTAAAAATGCTTTTTTCAATGTTTTGGCTTTAATTAAAACGGCGTGGCGACTCTCATAATTTTAATGTCGTTAAGAATATTCCCTTTGTAAATAAAAATAATCACAAGATACTTCCCATGCGTCGCTTCATCGGAAAGGGGTATTCACAGTGGCGACTCTGCTGGGGACTGCTTTGAAACTTTTTCAAACTTAGTGGGTCTAACTTTCGTTCACATCATGATGTTTGCCATGTTCTCACATGCACCTTACACTTTGCCATGTTCTCACATGAACCTTACACTTTGCCATGTTCACACATGCACACACCTGCCATGTTTACACATGCACCCTACACACACTTGCCATGTTTACACATGCACACACCTGCCATGTTTACACATGCACCCTACATACACTTGCCATGCTTACACATGCACACACTTGCCATGTTTACACATGCACATACCTACCATGTTTACACATGCACCCTACACACACTTGCCATGTTTACACATGCACACACCTTGCCATGTTTACACATGCTCACACTTGCCAGGTTTAACACATGCACACACCTGCCATGTTTACACATGCACATACCTGCCATGTTTACACATGCACCCGCGCACACCGCCATGTTAATACTTGTACCTTGTACCTTGTACCATGTACCCTTGTTATCATCGCTTTAGTTTTAGGGTCAAACAAAACTCTGCTATGCTCCCTTGTACATTATTCTCTCTCTCTCTCTCTCTCTCTCTCTCTCTCTCTCTCATGCATTGCATTGCATCATCCTAACATCAAAAACTTCTCTATTTTCTCCTTAAAAAGAATTAGTTTCTTGCCACACACTACCACTAGTCCGTGTCAGCACTGCACAGGTCCCCATTACCCGGAGTATTCGATGTGCAGGAATTTGTGCGCTACTGTCGCCCTCTTTTCGAGTCACTCGTCTACTCCACTCACCGTGTACGTTCCACGAGCGGTGGGAACCTTTTACCTAACCCGTGTCAACCCACACTAGTATAGGTAACACACCTAGGTTTTGACCGGTTGGTTTGGCTAGCTTTTTCTTAATAGTCAATTAACGTGCTGTCCATGTCGAGTCATCCCCAAGTCAATGATGAATCGAGATCTTTGAGAGAAAGTGCACAAAAAAGTGATTTCCCTATAAGGGACGTGCCATGGTGAGATGAGTGTTTATTGTCAAGATCTCCGCTCATCATTAACTTGCGTAGGATGTAACATAGACGTCACGTTAAATGCCTTTAAGGAAGGGTTAGTCGTAGGATCCGATGGTTGGTGGAAGCCGCTTGCCCTATAGGACCCTCGCCCAAATTGTCCGTTTGGGGGTGTGCAATGCAGGTGAAAAACGAGGGGTCTATAGACGTAATGATGGCCTCCACTGATCGTAGTCTCCTAACTAGTTGCGAAAAAGGGGTACCCCTTCCAACCAATTAGGATGTAAATAGTGTATGTTTTTGTAAATTAAAATATACTTTGCATGAGCCTGCCCCCTCTCCTAAATCTCCATTGCCCTTCAACCTTTCAGCAAAGCAAGTTTGGATCCGTTCGGGTGGTCGACTACAACGTGAAGCTTCTACTCCGTCCACGTTCTCAGTCTCGTCATCAGCAATGTCAACTCCTGCTTCAGCTTTAGCCTCTGCTCCTCCTGCCAGTGCCGCCGAGCTCAACACCGAGGCTACTCTCAATGGTATTCCCCCAAGCCTCCAGAACTTCCTCGCCGGTCTCGAAGCAAAGATCAAGAATCTCGAGGAAAGCAACAAGATGCTGGAAGACCAGAACCAACAGTTGAAGGGTCACATTCAACAAAAGGGAACTAAACTGGTGCCCGATGGAGAGAATTTCATTTATGTCGAGGATGAAGAGGTCAATACCAACTGTCCCCCCAACACCAATGCTACTGCCTTCCCATTCCCAAGCTACCGCAATGTTCCACCTCCTTCTCTCTACACCCAACAAGGTTTCACTACCATGAGCAAGAACAAGGCCGTCTATGAACCTTCCCCTGAACTGCTTGGCGGCTACCTCTCCGCTAGCAAACTACCCGCACCCTCGTTGCCTCTGAGTATTGGGATGGCCGCTGCTACTGCTTCCACTACTCCTCCCGTCACTCTGTCAGAAACTATCCCCGACATCTCCAATCACCCTGTGGTTATGGCCATGCAAGAGCAAATGCGAAAGTTGATTGAGACCGTAGATAAGCAAAGTGCACCGACTACCAAGACAATCAACCCTAGCCAAGTGGGGGCTCTCCCCAAGGATTTCAAGATGCCTAAGGTGGCAATGTTTCATGGTGACTCGTGTCCTAAGACTCATTTGGATAGTTATGTGTTGGCCATGAGGGCTCGTGACTGCACCAACGAACAAATGGCTCGCGTATTTCATAGCACTTTGGATGGTATAGCTCTGCGTTGGTTCTTGGGGCTAGAACCAAGCGAGAGGCAAACGTGGGATCAGATCAGCGCTATTTTCTGTGAGAAGTATCAGGCTAACTTGGATTGGCATGTGAATCGAACGGATCTTGAGAATACTATGCAAAAGCCCGGCGAAGCTATTTATGATTTTTACAAGAGGTGGAACCATCGGTTGTGTGAGGTCCAATACCCACCAAAGGCGAAGGAACAGAAATAGATTTTCTACAAGTGCTTGCTACCGGAGATGAAAGCAGCTATAGGTAATGGTTACTTCCCTGATTTGCGGGAAATGGTTGACGCCGGAGTAAGGTACGAAGCAGGGTTCACTGGGATTGTGCCGCCAAAGGAAAGTCCAAAGACCAACAACAACAACTCCTTCCGCTACAAGGCTCCTACTGCGCCTGCGCCTCCTAGGGGTGGAAAGGAGGCCGTCGGCCAAGTGAATATGGTCCAGAAAGAGGTCCCGTTAGATGTTCAAGCCGTAACAAGGAATGGGGCTCCGCCGCAAAGAGAGAGGGAGCACTTTGACGATTTTGGAATGCCTATGGGGAAAGTCTTTGACGTGTTAGTCAAGAGAGGTCTCATCAAGCCGTTAGAGAATTACCAACCTGCCTACCCAAGAAGTGATTTGGACGCCTCCAAGTTCTGCAAGTATCACAAGCACATCGGGCACACAACGGATGGTTGTATTCAATTGAAGCGTGTAGTACAAGGGTTGATCAATGACAAGAAGATTGAGAAGCCGAAGGGTCCTAATGTGGTGAATAACCCTCTTCCTAACAATGGGGGTGGGGTGAATATGGTGCAAACATGCGAGATTAGTATCCTAGAGCTCATGGACGCTTTTGACAAGATAGGCTCACGATGGTGGATATCTTCATGGCATTGGTGACATTAGAAATACTCGAACCATTAGAAGGACATCTCCCCCGTCTTGGTTGCGATTTGTCGAAGTTTTGCCACTACCACAAGTGCACCGGTCACACTACCGAAGAATGCTTTGAACTCAAGAAGGCCGTGCAAGAGCTCATCCACAAGGGAGTCATCGAAGACCCTAGAGATTATGTAGCTAGCAATGTACTCATGGTAGAACTTAGTGAGATCACTGATCCGGCCGAGCCTGTTGTGGCGGACTGTGATGAGATGGGTTATATTTCAATGACTAATAATAAAGAATCTTCTTGCTACTTGTTGTCTTTAGAAGAACTAGTAAGTGAAGTCGAATCTCTAGAGGAGGAGAATCCCAAGCCCTCTCAACCTCTTTCTTGGGCCGAAATCTTCGAGGAGGCCGAGAAGACCGAAGTTTCGCCCCCTTGTCATGACTCGCCATTGTCTTTGGAGGAGCTACGTGCGGAAGTTTGTCTCCTTACAAGATCCGGTCAAGTGTACCAATCCGACCCAAGGGTGCAAAGAAAGTCTTTGGGAAGGAACCCGAGCAAGCCGACCTAGACAAAGAAGACCCTATCCTCACTCAACTCAAACAAACCCAAGCCCACATTTCACTATGGTCCCTACTCACCTCCTCCCTAGCCCATCGCCTCATGCTCGAGCAAAACCTCGCCGCCACCATGGTACCATCCACTATTACCCCGGAGGACGTCACCCACATGATTGGTAATATCCACTATGGAAACATCATCACTTTCTCAGAGCTAGACAAGCCAGTGTTCGGAGTTGATCATAATGAGCCTTTGTACATCACTGTCGAAATAAATGGCAAGAAGATTCCCCGTGTATTCATTGACAATGGTTCTGCTATCAATATCCTGCCTTCAAGGATGACGGATGTGGTTGGCGTTCATGGTGTTGATTTACGCCCATCCAAACAAACCATCAAAGCTTATGACTCTACATGCCGCGCCGTGATAGGCGAAGTCACCTTGCCCATTACCATCGGAACAATGATCCTGCCAACCGATTTCCACGTCATCGACATCCCCGCAACCTTCTCACTCCTCCTCGGCCGGCCATGGTTACATCAGTCGGGCGCTGTCCCATCTTCCCTGCACCAGTGTGTGAAGTTTCAATCTGGTAATGAAGTGACCATCATCTACAGTGATCTTGTAACTGCCCAAGGGACGGACACCAAGGGCGTTCCTGTCTTACAGATTCAGCATGGGGAAGAGAGCCGACTCTTCAATGGCTTCGAAATAGTCGCTCAAGCACAGATCTGCACCATCGACCTCACCAAAACAACGGACAAAGTGGCACCTGTTGTCAAGATACTGCGTAACATGGGTTTTATACCGGGGCTGGGGCTAGGTAAGAACTTGCAAGGCCCCACAGAATTGGTTGAAGAGATTAATCATCGAGGGTTGTTTGGTCTAGGATACACCCTTACTCTTGAAGACAAGATGGAGCAACAGAGGATAGAATTGCTTAAAAAGATGAAGCTTCCCTACAAAAAGCCTGAAATGCGGCCATACCGCTTGTCCCTGAATAGCTACTTTGTCAGGGAAGGCGAGGAGTTTTCGTGTTTTGAGTTCGCCGAGCCATGGATTGACCCCACTGGGAAGTTGCAGAAAGGGTTCGAGATTTTCAGAGATATGGAATTCGATCGGTCCAACATGAAGCTGACTTACATGGAATATGACAAAGCCACGGGCAGAGTTAGAACCATCAGGCATGAGTACTCCACCAAGGTTGCAGAAGACTTGGCAGATCAACTTGAAGCCACAACCCTTGACAAGCCAGCAAGAGAAGCCGCAGAAACTCCAAGTTTGACTGAGACGTGGGACGGCCAATATCTGCTTCAACATCTGGGTAATCTGGGGCTGCACGAGGACATGGTTGCCGTCATCGAGGATGATTCTGAAGATAAGGTGGACCCAAGGACATTGGTGGTACCCATGGGGGACAAGCTCAAGAATTGGTGCATCATTGGGGGACCTATAGCTACTCCGGAATTTATGGTGGGAACACTGGGGCTTACTCCTTCTCCTGTCGCCACTCCTGCAGCATCTCCTGTCACTCGCTCAAAATCCCCATCCCCAGAGTCTAGTGTTTTACATTTTGAATTTGAGTCTTCCTCTAAGTCTGACGACCTTACGTCTGAAGACTATGATCTTGTTGCAAACGCTATTTTCCCTTTTGCTATGAATGAAACCCTCGACCTTTCCGAGTATCCCTCCATAGTCACTCTTTTAACTGATAAATTGGCTAATAATCAAACTAATGATATACACTTAGTTAATAATGATTCATTAGAAGAGGCAGACACAAACACATTAAATGATGAATACATTAAAGAGATTTCAGAACAGGTTATTAATCAAAAAGAATCTCGAGCCCAAGCTGCCGATGAGGTGTTAACATGCGTGAATTTGGGACCGAAGCCGAGCCTAAGGAAACGCAGATTGGAAGCTTCTTCAGCGGAGCCGAAAGGGAAGCACTGATTGAGCTACTCAAAGAATATGTGGATGTGTTTGCATGGTCGTATAAGGACATGCCGGGGCTCGACAACTCGATCGTAGAGCACAGAATCCCGACGGCACCAGACGCTAAGCCAGTCAAGCAGAAGCTGCGCCGCATTAAGCCGGAATGGTCTTTGCAAGTGAAGGAGGAGATTGAGAAGCTACTCCGTGTGGGTTTTATCAGGGTGATCGAGTATCCAACGTGGTTATCAAATCTGGTGACTGTCAAGAAATCCAACGGTAAAGTCAGAGTATGTGTGGATTTTCGGGATCTCAACAAAGCTACGCCAAAGGATGACTTCCCCTTGCCAAATATCGACATGTTGGTGGATGCGACCGCCCATTATGAGGTCAAGTCGTTTGTTGATGGGTTTGCCGGCTATAACCAAATCAAGATGGCCGAGGAGGACCAAGAAAAAACAGCTTTCACCACCCCATGGGGGACTTTTTGCTATACCGTCATGCCATTTGGGCTGAGGAACGCTGGGGCTACCTACCAACGGGCAGTTACAACTTTATTCCACGATATGATCCACAAGGAGATTGAGGTGTACGTGGATGACATGATTATACATTCAAAAGGGTCTGGGGGCCAGCACTTGATAGATCTCAGAAAATTCTTCAACAGGTTGAGAGAGCACGCCATGCGTTTGAACCCGGCAAAATGCACCTTTGGAGTTCGTAGAGGGAAAGTATTGGGTTACATGGTCACCGAGAATGGGATCGAAGCCGACCCAAGGAAGATTCAAGCCATCCTGGAGATGAAGCCACCCCGTACCGAGACAGAGATAAAGGGATTCATGGGACGCCTGCAATACATCAGTCGGTTTATCAATCAGCTGACCACCATCTGCGAACCGATTTTCAAGCTAATGAGGAAAACAGCCAGTGTGGAGTGGGATCATGACTGTCAGATAGCCTTCGAAAGGATCAAACAATATTTGGTGAATACCCCAATCCTGCGCCCGCCGCATAAGGAGAAGCCGTTGCTACTATACTTAACTGTGACAGATACCGCCGTCGGAGCCATGTTAGCACAAGAAGCCAAAGATTCCCGGATTGAGAATGCAGTGTACTTTGTCAGTCGAAAGTTACAATGCAGCGAGCTCAATTACTCCGCGCTCGAGAAGACCTGCGTAGGCCTAGTATGGGTGGTGACGAAGCTCAAGCACTACATGGTATCCCATCCGATCTTACTAGTCTCGAAAATGGATCCTATCAAGTACCTGTTCGATAAACCATCCCTTTCTATGAGACTCGCTAAATGGTCAGTATTCTTGGGAGAGTTCGACATTACTTATGTACCGAGGAAGGCAATCAAGGGGAGGGCAATGGCCGATCAGCTCGCAGACGCTCCGAGCACTGAGACGAGAGGAACCGACCCCGAGTTCCCGGATGATGACATTTTCGCAATTGAGGTCGCAGAAAGGTGGCAATTATTCTTTGACGGGGCTGCAAACAAGCGAGGGAATGGAGTCGGACTCCTACTTATTGATCCCAAAGATGAGCACACTCCCATAGCCATCAAGCTAAACTTTTCAGCAACCAACAACGCCGCCGAGTATGAGGCGTGTATAGCCGGATTGGAGGCCACCCTAGAGCGCAACGTAAAAGAGTTAGAAGTGTATGGAGACTCTGCTTTGATCATTAACCAAACGGCGAAGAGATGGAAAACTATTGATCCTTGCCTGCAGCGGTACCAAGGTTACATGGATGAGTTGATAGCACAGTTCAAAGAAGTTAGCTTCCATTTCCTGCCACGAGACAGAAATAGGTTCGCGGATGCTCTAGCCACATTGGCCTCCTTAGTTGAAATTCCAGAAGGAAGGTCCGTGAAACCATTCAGGGTTGGACGAAGGGAGAACCCCGCCTATTGCTGTGAGATCCAGATCGATGCAGAGGTAAACGGAGATCAATGGTACGCCCAAATCTACAAGTTCCTTAAGCACGGAGAGATGTCCCTTGACGGAGATGTGAAGGCCAAGAGTCTGCAAGCACTCAAAAGGTTGGCGGGGCAGTTTGTGCTGTTAGACGATACTTTGTACAAGAGGCATTACGATGGTCTGTTGCTCTTATGTGTTGACAACAAGAAAGCTGAAGCAATAATGGAAGAAGTACACAACGGGTTGTGCGGACCCCACATGAATGCAAGGATGCTTAGACAGAAGATCACTCGGCTGGGCTATTATTGGATTACCATGGAGACAGACTGTATTCAATGGGTTCGACGGTGTCACAAGTGCCAAGTATGCTCCAACCTCAACCACATCCCCCCACACGAACTGTATAGTTCCACCACGCCTTGGCCATTCGCCACGTGGGGTATCGACATTATTGGGAAGATCTCGCCGGCCGGCAGTAATGGTCATGAATTCGTCCTCGTCGCGGTCGACTACTTCACAAAGTGGGTCGAAGCTCAGTCTTACAAGGTGCTGAATTCCAAGAAGGTAGCGCAGTTTATCAAAGAGAATATTATGTGTCGGTATGGGGTTCCTAACCTCATTATATCAGATAATGGCAGTCATTTCGAAGCCGAGTGTGCTCGCTTGCTTGTAGAATTCAAGATCGAACGAAAGAAATCTTCCCCATACTATCCGCAGACTAACGGCGCGGTTGAGGCGGCCAACAAGACGATAGAGCAGATAATTCGCAAGGACGGGATTGGCCCGAGAAGTTACCATTAGCACTTTGGGGGTACAGAACGTCAGTCCGCACCGCTACTGGAGAGACCCCTTACGCTTTGACATACGGCATGGAGGCAGTGCTCCCTATTGAGTTGGAGGTGCCATCTTTGAGGGTCTTGCTCGAGAACCAAGTGAATGAGGTAGAATGGCTTCGTAGTCGCTATGATCAATTGGCAACACTAGACGAACGCAGATTGAAGGCCATGGAACACGTCTGGGCCTATCAAAGGAGAACGACAAAGGCCTTCAATAAAAAGGTCAAGCCTATTGACATAAAGGAAGGAGACTTGGTGCTCAAAGCACGCTTACCCAACAAATTCAACCCCCTCGGGAAATGGGCCCCCACTTGGGTAGGGCCGTTTGTGGTACAGAAGATCTTCTCCGGAGGAGCGGTCAGAATGGCAGATTTGGATGGCAACCCGTTCAAGGAACCAGTCAACCTCAGCAAGCTCAGACGCTACTATGACTAGACTCCCCCTCTTAAAAAAAAATAAATAAAATAAATAAAAAAATTATTACTACGCAAAAAGAAGCCCGATAGACCGAAAACCCGCAAAGGGCGGTCTATGCAAAATAAGGACGCGTACAAAGCTCGCTAGATCGAAAACCCGCAAGGGAGGTCTAGGCAAAAGTTAGAGCATTCCCCCTTCTATCTTCCCTTTCTTTAAAATCATTCTAGTCTGACTGGAGTGAACTACGGTGACCTGAGCCCCTTAGTCCTATTTGTAAAAGGGGAACGTAGGCAGCCTTTCAAAAGGTGCGGTCTAAAAAACGAATAAACATCCAAATCTTGTCAAAGCAATAGAGATAGAAGTTGTATTTTTCTGAAAGCAAAAACTTTTATTTCCATAGTCATTGCATGTTAACACTTATTTGATGAGTCTAAGCTTGACATACTTTTTGAATAAATAACCTATTCTGAAATTGAAACTAAAACAAAAGTAAACTAAATTAAACTAATGTGTCTGCAACGACCATGGAGAGACGCTCGGGATTACTCCTTAGTGCCATTTGTGCCCTCGGTCTCTTTCTTCTTGCTTTGCCCACGGCGAACTTTCTTCTTGCTAGGATTCTCACAAAATCTTCTTTCGAACTCGCTAACACCTTTAGCCTTGCCATTAGGAGCCTCTTCGCCCTTCCTCTTCTTTGACGCCCCCACTTCTTCTCCACCTCCGTTAGCCACGCTCTTACTCATCCTCCTCTCATAAGCCTCAGCCTCCTTAATCCTCAATGAAGAACTTGGAGCACAGGATCCCAAAATAGTGCCCCTTAGGATCTCTAGAGTCTGCTCCGCATGCCCAAGTCTCCCCATATACCAATCCAAATACTCGCGTGGCAGGAAGGTGTTGCTAGAGCGTGTGAGGAAGGTCCTACGACTAAAGCCGGCCTCGCCCCACATCTGAGAAAGAAGGACTGAGGCACTATCATCCAACTGAAGTACCCCGAAGGGAAAATCATCTCTCTCCTCGTCCCAACCCTCCGGGATGGTCTGCACCAAACCATACTGACGAAGCACTCTAGAGGGATAGTAAAAAGTAGTTCCAGAAAGGGTCGAAACTTTGATCATGTGAAGTCCCACTTGTTTCTCCCTCACAGAGTGAATGTGCCAATGGGGCACCACCCACTGAATGTCGTCAGTCACCATTTCCGCCAAATACTTTTCCCAACCTTTGAGAGTCATGCCCTCAAACCGCTCCACCATGCCTCTAATGCGGTGCATCCATGGGGCCACCTTCAGAGAAGCCGCCAGTTTATTCACTCGAAGCCGCTCTTGCAACCACAGGGTCAAAAGCCTATCACTACCACAAGGCATCCCACCATAAGCCGCGAGATGGGGAATCCCACAGAGCATCTCCCCAAGAATGGCCGGTACAATATCATAACCCAAACGAGCCAAGTTCACCATACCCAAACATCCTTCACTGGTAAATCCCACCTCAGAAGGGAAAAGGATAGAGCTAAACAAGCACAGTGCAAGATGGTCCAAGGAGCGGTTAGATGTCACGTCTGCATGCATGAAGTGTTGTGGCATCCAAGAAAGGTCGACATAACCGCCCCTAGCATACCTATCAAAGTCATCCGCGGGTACGCCAAAAGTCACCAACTTGTCCCTCAAGCAAACGAAGTCAAAAGGCAAGGCAACTTTACCCTTCCCTTCGTAGCCACATAATGCTGCGATATCTTCATAAGTGGGTGTTATCTCGTTGAATGAAAAGTTGAAGACATGGAGGGTATCATTCCAAAATTTACCACAAGCTTGCAAGAGGTGGGTATTGGAGTTCATGTGCAAAAGTGACCAAAGACACTTTATCCCATACCGTTCATCAAGTTTCCTACGACTCGAACCAGGAAGTTTGGCAACCCACTTCTCCAAAGAGGTTATAAAGACTTTTTTCTCAAGGCTAGTGATCCTAGCCTCTTGATCCATGGCAAAGAGCAAGAAAAATTGGCTAAAAAGGAACTCATAAAACTGCTCAAAAAGTTGCTGGTACGTTTTTGTGGCTGCAAAGGGTTCATTAAATAGGGCACAGGCTCCCACTCTTGCCAGGAAAAGGAAAACCGGAGGCGGCGCAGGATGTGGCCACGCGGCCAACATTGCCCCTGGCCCCGCGGCCGATATTGCCCTTGGCCGGGCGGCCAACTTCGTCCTAGGCCACGCGGCCAACTTTGCTCCGGATCTTGCCATGGCCAGGCGGCCAACATTGCTCTATGCCTCGCCATGGCCATGCTGCCAACTTTGCTCCATGCAGAAATCCAGCTTGTTTCTTCCCACTCCGTGACGGATCCATGCAACTACGTACCTGCCCCCTTCCATGGCTCATGCATTGTATAAAATTAGGGACATTTGTAAAATAACTAGTTTGCACAAGTAGGCTCCCACAATAAAACTGCATTTTAAAGCATAATATACATACATGCATTTTATACATTTGTTCTGTACATACATATCCCTCTGCTCTCTACTAGCTAACAGTGTAGGAAATAAAGATGGAAAGATGGGCCCCACCTAGTCAGAATCTTCCTCCGTGGTATCTCCACGCCGCGCTAAAGCCCGAGAGCTACCGGCACCCGAACTCCGTCCCCGGACCGCTCGACCACCAATATGAGAAGAGCCCGCACCATTCGGAGACCGTTCCCGACGCTGGGGTGACGCAACGTCGTCCCTCTGACAAGTACATGAATGGTACGCCTCCCTCAGTAAGCGCATCAACACGTTCTCCCGCCGAGCTGAACGGATATATGCCTCCCGAGTCACCTGAGAGGGAAACCAATGCAAGGATTACAAGGCAGAAAGAAATAAGTGTGTGCGAACATGACTGATATAAAGCACAAAGCCGTACCCCAGCGTCGGGCGGAGGAATGAATGTCTCCTCAACAGGATCTGCATCAGTCGGCTCCAAGCTAAGCTCCACCTCCCGGACACCCCTCATCACTCTCACGCTACTCGAGCGAAGGGGCATGTCAACCAAAGGCCGACTCCGACCAACATAACGGGCCGAGCTCGACCCCTCTCCAGACAACATCCTAGCCCGTACCTGTGGACTGACCAGCCGCGTCCGTACATAGCCGGCATAATCATCGCCCCCCTGTAATGCTCTGCCGGAGTGGGAGCCAAGAGAGTCGCCAACCTCGCGGGACGGAGCATATCCCGAGGAGGGTCATAAGGAGCCCACGGTAATGCACCAGCCCTGTGCTGATGAACCACCCTCTCCCCAAGATACATGGCCTCCCCGGTGAGACCCACAAGCAGAACCCTAGAAGCGGTCAACTCCACTACAAAGGGACCCACCGAAGCCTCATTGGCCGGGCTCCATGGGTAAAATCTAACCCCGATGGGCTCAGACATCGCGAACACCCTCCTCAGATCAGCAGCATCTACTGTCTTCCTGTCCCGGTTTCTGCGGGAAGGAGCCCTGTTGCCCTTGCACCAATACGACATGATGGGAACAACCTTGTTAACACTCATCACCAACTGAAAAGGGGCGACACCGAAGACCTCGTACACCCAAGCCTGTACATGTAATAAGAGAGATATTTCAGACCAAAAAATAGAACAGAAATCTCAACAAGTGAAAAGAAGGGTAGTCGAGAGTATACCTCAAAGGCGAACTGGAACCCGTCAAAGGCCGACGAGCTAGCCCTCGAGCAATGGTCCAAAGCCCGGTAAATCTCAGCCAAACCGGCTCCACCCCAAGAAATCCCACCGACTAGGTCCAAGTCCACAAAAGCCCCTAACAGTGAGTACCGGCAGACAGTAGCCCCACTGGGAAACAAAATCTCCGAAAAGCTGTACCATAAGAACAGCCGGACCAAGCAATCCAAATCATATTCCCCCCTACTAAAGGCCTCAATCGCCACCTCCACCAAGCGATTCACCTTCCCGGCCTCCACTCCATAACCCTTGACACCTCCTCCCAGGTCGGTGTCGACTCCCAGCAGAGCCTGTCTATAGTCCCGCCGCTCCGCCAAGCTCTCATCAAAAGGCAAAGGGGTACCGGTAAACCTCAACCCTGTGAGGGCCGCGAAATCCGTCGGCGTGATGGTAATCTCTCCCCAACTAAAGTGGAAAGTATGGGTGGTATCCCACCAGAACTCCCGGCATACCTCTATCACCGCTGCCACCTTCAGGGTAGCCCCGACCATGCGGACACTGTCAAAGAATGGGCCAAAGCCCATAGCCTCGATCCGAGCACGCAAACCGCCCGGTCCCTCCGGCAGGGACGCCCACAGTTTGCCCACAGTCACTGTGGACCCACAAGCCTTGATCCTCTGCAGGTAAACACAGCACAGGTATGCTACCATTCTAGCAATTTACAATTCCAGCAATTTAAATTTTAACATTCCATTATTCTAGCATTTCATATTATGTGCATAAAACATACAAATGTGCGAGAAGGAGAGGAATGAAAATTCGAAATTTACCTCTCGCGTCTCCGGAAGCCCCATCGACCAATGACGCTCAGAGTCAATGTAAAAATCGTAATCTTGGTCGAACGTGGACCGCAGCAGATTATCGCGATAATTCTGAGTCGCGGCTCGTGGTCTCAAACCGCCCCGTGGAATCAAGGGCGCCGCTTCAAAGCCCGCTCCTGGATCAGCCCCGACATTCCCTGCGCCCTGAGCATTACCGTGCCCCTCTCCTTGTTGCTCTTGTTGTGGAATCATATACCCACCATGGCCCGGAAAATCTCTAAATAATGCCTCATTAATCCAATCCGCCATAGCTCCAAGAGATGTGTGAAATGAAGGCTTCGAAATTATCAAAATCTGAGCTTTCTCTCTCTAAAAACTCAATTTTCTCACACTAACTCGTCAATGGAGGAAGGAAGAAGAAGAAAGAAGAAAAGAAGAAGAAGAGGGAAGGTTTCTGGTGATGTGACCAAGAGTCAGCCCGCCGGCTACCTTGGCCACGCGGCCACTTTCGCCCGTGCAACCCCAGCCGTCAGATCAGCAATCCGCGTGAAGGAGATCTGACCACTCAGCGGCCTTGGCCACGCGGCCACTATTGCCATTCAGTAACTTTGGCCACGCGGCCAACCTTGTCCCTTCAGATAAAATTCCATTTTTGCCCTTGATCTTTTCCCTTTAATTCATTTTAAATGCCCTTAGCACTACTTTGACTGATATTCGTTACCTTTGGGTACGGAAAGCCCCTTAAAATTTTCATTCTTTACCAAATATTTGCTTAGGATTTGCGTGATTGTAGAGACTTCGGCGCCTCCATGACATGCGTATCCTAGATCAATCGTAATTGGCAGAAGCCTCGGCGTTTCTATTTGCGAAAGATCCAGCATCTATTATTAGGATTCGTATGATTGTAGGGACTTCGGCGCCTCTATGACATACCATCCTTTATCAATCGTAATTGGCAGAAGCCTCGGCGTTTCTGTTTGCGAGAGATCCAGCATCTATTATTAAGATTCGTGTGGTTGTAGAGACTTCGGCGCCTCTATAACATACGCATCCTAGAATCGATCGTGGTTGGCAGAAGCCTCGGCGTTTTCTGTTCGCGAGAGATCCGACATCTATTACTTTAGCGCGATCGGCAGGAACCCTGGCGATCCTGATTGCGTTTACCATTCCAACTTGGGACTATTTAGACAATGTAGTCTTTAATTTTCCCAAATAACTTCATTGCTTACGAATGATTCGTGCTTCATACAGGATAGTGCCCGTAGGTTTATTATCCCTAGCAGGAGTCCGATATCTCGTTTTATCCCCAGTAGATCTCTGAACTACGACCGGCTTGATTCCTCGGAGGATACGTAGGAAACCTGAAAAGGTTCAGCCACCTGACCAACGCGGTCATCTCTCATCCCCAGCAGGTGCATTTTCCCCAACAGAAGATGTTGCTCCCCACAAGTGGACAGTTATTCCCAATTTCCCATCAGATTTGAACTACGTTTGGCTTGATTCCCCCGCGGATACGTAGGTCGCCTGTCAAGGTCCAGCCGTTCCCTTACCTTTCCTCTGTTTTGAAACTCATGTTTCAGACGGATCCTTCTTTTATCGTCGACCCCACATTGCCTTGCAAGAAGCGTCGCCGAGGGGCTACTGTTAGTACCCGACCTGAAAATGAGTTTATTAGGACTTTCCCAAAAAAACAAGGACTTTATAGGAATTAGAAACCTTGCAAAGACTTGTCCCGGATTCCCAAAATATCTCATTTATGGCAAAATCTATCAAATTAGGTAATAAATGGTTTCTTTAAAACCATGTAGAAACCCTAGCTTAAGAATCAAGTCAGCCGGCAGCCTTGGCCACGCGGCCAACATTGCTCCGCGTTGATCTTGGCCACGCGGCCACTCTTGTAACCGGCTTCAACAATGGCCAGGCGGCCAACCTTGCGCCGGATGATCTGGACCATCAGATCTTCCCCTCAGTTTACTATATAAACCAACTCCATGCTATTGGTTTAAGGGTCCGATTTTGAGAGCTCTAGATCTGAATTTGAGAGTTCTTAAACACAATTTTGCTCTCTAATTAGCATTCAAACCTCCAAGAAGATCAAGGTTTATTTCTTGCCAACATAGGTAGGTTTTCTAACTTATTTCTTCACGTTCTTGCATTATTTCTAATGTAGATCTTTAATATTCATGTTCTTGCATGTTTATTCATAGTTTCTTCATGAGCTTTGCATGTTCATATATGTTCTTCGCATGTTCTTCGTGTTCATAAATTAAAACCTTATTTATGCTATATTTAGGGTTGCGATCTTCGTAATTACATGTTATTTCATAGCCGATGATGATCGAGGGTTCATCAACCCGAGGATGATCTAGGAACTACTTCTAAACCCTAATCTTTAGGTAATTCCCCCCTCATTATGCATGATCCCGATTCTTTTGCCTATTCTAATTCTCTGCGAACTACGCTGACCTGAGCTTCTCACATTGAGAGGAACGTAGGCAATCTTCGGATCCGGTCTCAATCACTAACACACTACTAACACATTCATCATGATAGAAAGACCGATCAATTCGGGCAATAGGAGTGATAACGTTCAATATTCTTCTCTTGTTATAATTTGACCCCCGAACCCATTAAAAATGCTTTTTTCAATGTTTTGGCTTTAATTAAAACGGCGTGGCGACTCTCATAATTTTAATGTCGTTAAGAATATTCCCTTTGTAAATAAAAATAATCACAAGATACTTCCCATGCGTCGCTTCATCGGAAAGGGGTAAGTATCATTTTCTGAAGGAAAATGTTGAAAAGGGAAATGTGGTGCTGCTCAAAGTTCATACCGACTACCAAAGAGCAGACATACTGACAAAACCCTTAGATCAGAAAAGATTTGAATTCCTCAGAGGTGAACTAGGTATGATTGATTATTATGGTTAAAATTGTGCTGACTTTGCTATTTGTGCTAGTCTTGCCGATCTCATCAGCAAGTGTGAAAATCATGCCGACCAAATTATATTGCCGACAAAATATTGCTGACAACATCATGCCGGTAAATATCTTGCTGATCAACAACTTGCCGAACCATGTCTTGCCGATTTGTCAAAATTCAAAATTTAAAATTCATCGGTAGATCTCAATTCAAAAGGATAAAGATTCTCTAACACATGACGCAAGCTCAGTCAAATCAAAGGTACAATCGGTCACACCTCCTCTCTGACACGTGTGTGCTCCGCCTTACCCAAATCGTGTCAAAGATTTATCCCAACTCTCTGTGATAAATCAGAAAGGTAACCTTAAACTTTATTGTTGTTGTTTCTACCCTTTCTCTCTCTTAAGTTTAACCGTCTAATTTAAACCGTCCGGTTCGTGCATTTAATGCATTGTGTGCGCACGTTATCCGAGGTATTTGCTACAGTTAAACTCATCATTATTTCTCTTTCTCCCATGCAAACCCTTTCTATTCTCTCTCTCTCTCTCCCATAACATATATAAGCCTCACTCAAAATCCTTCTGATCTTTTCGCTCTTCACTCTCTCTTGATATCTCTACTGCTTGTGTTGATTCATCCTCTTTCATTCTCTCTTACATTCTTCAACCAGATTCTCACTATTTTCTGGTAAACTACTTGATGTTTTTACACTTGCATTTCAATCTATTTTGAGCTAATTTATTCTAACTTGTGAGATCTTTTGAGTGATTTTGCAGAAAATGTCTAGCAACGAAAAGGATATCTATGGAGGCTATGTTGACTCCACCTTCTTCGACGACACCCTTGACGGTGAATTCTTGAGGAATCTTCTGATTGGTTCTCTTATAGACTCCTTCATCTCTCCAACGGGTATTGATTTTATATTTCTGGGTCAAGTTCAAGAGTTCTTCTCAAATGCCTCCGTCATCACTGATCGCAATGACTCCTCTGTATTCGTCTCCATCGCCTCAACCGTCGCCGGCGTGCCTATCTCTGTTACTCCCTCTTCTATTCATGAAGTATTCCTTCTGCTTGGGAATGAGGGTGCTGACTCCATTACTGATGAACAGACTTTGGACAAGGCATGGACCCTTATGAGGGGAGCCGGTCCCAGACTCAGTGGAGATAACCATCTCAAAGCTCACTACAGAAGAAGATTCTTTGCCCTTGCAGAGATTGTGGATAGATGTTTGGTTTGCAGATCTGGCTCTCACATCCATGTTACTGACGTACAGTTTGAAGCAATGGCAGCCATCGTGTTGCAAGAAGAGTTCAACTGGTGTGCCTACCTGTTTAGGGTCATCGCCATTGCTGCCGTTAAGTATAAGGAAGATAGAAAGAAGAACAAAGCTCATCCCGGTAAAGGATGCCACTACATGCTGATTAGCACTATCTTGAGGCGCAACTCAGCAATCGTTAGGGCATCACCGGCACCCCCTAGTCTTGACTTTGATAAACTCAAATCATTTAAGCTTACCGATTGGAATAGGATTTCCAAGAAGGCTCCTACTAGCACAATTGTTGTTCCTGCTGCTGGTACCCCTAAAAAGAAGAAGGCAAAGAAAATTGTCAAGGTTCCTGATGTAGCCCCTGCCGATGTTTCTACTCCTGCTCCAGTTGCCGACAGGATTCTTGCCGATTCCACTCCAGCAGCTCCAAAGAAGAGAAGGCTAGTCAAAGCTGCTGATAAACCTCAAGTCAAGAAGTCAAAGGTTGTATCTTCTGATGATCTCCCTGCTGCTTCAAAGCCAAAGCCTTCAGTTGCTCAAATTCCTTCCTCTCAAATTCCTTCTACTGATCCAAGAGCTAAGCAGATCAGGTTTGCACCATCTCTTCTTACCGGTGCAACACTTACTGCTCCCTCTGTGGTTATCAAGTCTGAAATCGTTGCTGCCGATGAAATGGCTGAGAGAAGAAGAATGATTGGTTCTGACTTAAGGGTGAGAGTCCCTCTTCAAAAGCGAATTCTAGATCTTCCATACTTGCCTGAGCTCCATGCTGCTGCTGATGTAGCCTCTGGATCCTCTGTTAGAAAATGCAAGCCCATCAGAAACCCAACATTTCACATCTTTTTCAGAAACCATTGGTCATTCACCAATAAGGTCTTATCGAAGAATTGGGTGTTCCCCATTGATCATCTCCATCCGTTTGTTCGTCGGTTGCTACAATTTCATGAGGAAAGGAAGGAGACAGTTCCCCCTGGCAATCGTGCTGATTACGTTGATTCAACAAGTCTGAACAGAGTCACCGATATGTTTAAAGAGAAGTTTGTGCCTGTTCAGAAATTTCAAAGGTTGTCTGAAAGTGAATTGAGATTGAATTTTGGAAGATATTTTGACTTGCTTCCCCTTCCTTGGAATCAAGTCTATTTATTTCAAGATAGGATCAGACAGGATTTGATGGTGCAAGACGTTTGGGTTGCCTATGCCTCAGTCTTCAATCAGCTGATGAACTTTGATGAACAAGATCCTTATCAGTTGGGAAGACCTGAAGATGAGGATGATTTGATGAACTTCAACAATAATGAAAGGCTGGAGAAGAGTGCTCAAGCTACTCAATTTGTGAAGAATGTGCAGAGGATTACACTGAATCTGCTGAACGATTCAGAGGCTTTTATTAAGGCTAGAGCTGCTCCTACACCAGCTTCTACATCTATTCCTGAACAAGTTCCTTCACCAGCAATCTCACCTATTCCAACTCCAGTCAATTCTAGTGATACTGCTGATTTTGTTTGCTCTCACAAAGCTGGTGAGACAATCACTTCTTCTGACTCTATCGGTGAGTATGATAAGATGCCGATAAGCATTATTTTCAAAAAGCCCTCTACTGATCAAGCTCATGCAGTTGCTGCTCCCACTTCTATATCTTCTGTTGAAGCATTTGCTGACTCAGTTTTAGCCAGTGATGGCTCTGAGCGTGGCTCTGCTGATAAGTCTATTGAACAGACTGTTGAGAAAACTTCAGAAACTCAACCTGCTGATGAAACCAGCACTGCTGATGAATCCTTTGTGAATCAAGTTGAGGAAACTATGGACACTCAACCTCTGATTGTTAAAGAAGACCAACTTGCATCAATTGAGGAAACTACAGAAACTCAATCTGCTGATGAAGTTGGTGGCTTGCTGATATCAGGAGGAGATTGTGCTGATGAAGAGGTTATTGCTGATGTGTATGCTGATGAGCCAACTACTGACACTCATCCATCTGAGCCAACTGCCGACACTCAGATTATTAAGGCCCCTCTCTCTTCTACTGATGTGATTTTGGTAGCTCCTACTGGTGTTAGGGAGATTGTTGAGTTGGGAGGAGGTGCTGATGCAGAGATTGCCAATCAAGATTGTAATGCTGAACTTGATGCTCTGATTGCTGCTGATCTACAATTTGAGGAATTTCAGGATGCTTTATTTGCTCCTATTTCCTTTCCTTTACTTCCTGCTCCCGAGGCCTTCATTGCTCCAGTTGTTGCTGATAAAGTACAACCTGTTCCAGTTGCCGCAGCTGCCGGTGGAAATGACAGTTCGGATGAAATAGATCCTGATGATTATATCGAGCTGCCGGTAAATTATCTCCGATCAATTCCAAATCCTTTTGGCCCTAATCACTCATTTCTTCCAGGCTCAACCAGTGAACGGATTACTTTCTTGCCCTAGATTAAACCCGAGTTCAAAAGAAGGAAAGGGAAAGCTCCAAGGGTCTCCAAGCTCAAGGTGAAAGGACCACCAGCGTTTTAACCGCTCCATTGCCTGCCTGGTAAGCTCAAAATTGGCGGAAAAATTCATCTACCTGGTCCATCACCCAAGGAAGTCAGCATCGCCACGAATGGACTGATGATGAGATGCATGATGATAAATGATGAACTCCATGACATCCTTGAATACCGAGCCACTAATTCTCGAGGTCTTTTTCGCTTGGTAAAATCTGCTGCTCTTGCATTAACTCTGCCGATGTTCCATCCAAGACAGCGTGCCGATCATATGGTTTATACCTCAAGGCTGATGAATGCCAGGTTAATGACCATGATTCTTGAAGGTCGTGCTTATTTGAATTTTATCTTGGCTATCTTTCTTTCTCTGGAGGACAATGGTGTATTCCTTATGCCGGTTGAACGTGCAGTTATTATTCATCCTTCATTTCCTTTGCCGATCGTCCGTGCTGATGTAACTTTTGTCGATCTTGTTGCCTCCACGTCTATTCCTGCTGAGTTCCTTCTTGCTGATAGATATGCTGCTGATGCTTATTTTCTTCAACATGCTTTGCCTCTGCCAGCTGCTCCCTCTCCTGTGCCAGCTTCTCCGTTACTGATTGTCTTATCTTCTGATGACGAGTTGACTGTGCCTACTCCTGAAGGTCTTGTAGAGGATGCTGATATTGTCAATGAAGACTTCATTCCTTCCTTCCTGATGCATTCTTCTCTTGGTCTATCAAAACCCGTGGTACTGAACAGTATGTATGAATACTTCAGTTACCTTGAAGGGGATACCGAAAATATGCAAGTGCCTGTTACTCGTGCCGGTCTGGGCGATACTGGCCTCTTCCTCCGAGACAAGTTGAACCGTATTCATGAGGATCTTTCTGACAAGATCCTTAAGTCCAATCAGGAGGAGGAATGCAAGAGAATCCAAGACTTGAAAGATCTGCTGGAGGACAGAGAATCTAGGCTGATTGCCCTTTCAGAGAGTTTGGGGAGTATACATTCTATTCAACAGCAACTAGTAGATGACCAAAGGATGCAGATCAAAGATCTAGAAAGGACTGAAAAAGAATTATCTACCGCCAAGTCTGCTCTTGCTGATGCTCAAGTGAAGATAGCTGCTCTAGAAGCCAACAATGCAATGCTGACTGAAAGGCTGGAGAGCACTCAAAGAAGAAAGAAGAGAGAAGCTGAAAAGAAAGAGAAGAGAGCAAAGAAGAAAGCCAAGCTTACCGACTCTACATCAAAGGCCATTGACCAGCAAGAGGACCCTCCTGTTTCCTAGTCAATATAGCCAATGATATACATATCCAGAAGAACTTCAACGATTTATCCAAGACTTCTTTGCTAACCATTATTTTTTTTGTGTGCTTATTTTTATATGTTATATTCTCTTATAATATCTGCTGCTATTCATGCTAACTTTGTTTTGCAGATTATCATTCTCCCTGCTGATCATAAGCCATCAGCAACTCATCTTTCTTGTCTTTTACTCTTACTTTTATCATTTTGTATTTTTACCTCTTTAAGACATCTAGTGTGTGACTTGGCTTAGGGAATGATAATAAATAGACATTACTTATACATTCTTTTACTAAGCTAAGATAGATGTTCTTGGATAGGGTGATTGGACTTAAGCAATTAGGAGGAGATTGTTGATCAAATATATGTTTAGGACATAGAATTGTTTAATCCCAATCATAGCTATCACTTAGGATCCCCCAATTTTATTAGAACCATTATAAGGTACTCTTAGGATTCTTGGTGACCAGCACAGGTGTATTCCAACTCTTCAAACAAGGCAAACCAGCAAGAGGAAGCAAATCAGCAGACCAGTAAACTAGTTGCCGATCAACTTGATAAACAAGTTGCCGATCAACTTCATTCTCAACTTGCCGATAAAGAAAGACAGTCTGTACTGTCAGTCAGGTTACATCGTTTCACCTTAAAGTCAACCTTGCTGATTGTTCCTGTCCCTTCTTATTGTTTTATCTAAAAGTAGTTTACCTGCTCTGTAATGATTGCTGCGCCGTCTGACACATAGCTACTTTTAGCTATACTCTGTCTCTACTTGCTTTTTGCAGGTAACCGGTTGAGACAAAGGGGTCTTTACCCATCAGACTTTTGCGAGCATGCGTGTACCACATATCTTCGCCATTAATGCTAAAGATACCGCATTTAATGCTCCTCAACTACCCAGCTGGATATTCAAATTGCAAGCCTTCCTCTACAAGACTCAAGACATTTACTCCTCTTATAAATAGTGGACTTGGGGCATTGAAGAAGGTTGGTGAAAATAGAGCATTGAAGAGAGTTGAATGTTTTTGAGTATTCATTAAAGACTCAAACATTCTGTGTCCATATAATCATTAGATCATTTAATAGGACATACACTTGTGCACCAACTCAAACAACATTGTTAGTATTCCCGAACTAGATTATATAAGGAATACGTTGTTTAAGTTTTTCACACACCCACCTGAGTGAGATAAGTTCTCTTGAACTTGCCGCTCAAATACACTTGGTCAGAATTGTTTTACGATCCATTAGAAATTTCTAGAACTTAGTCTTTGTATACCGGCAAAGCCGTGCTTGTAATAGACTAGAAAAATCTAATAGTACTCTTAACCCAAATCCAAGTTCTGACCAAACTTGGTAGAGGACGTAGCAGTATTTACACTGTGAACCTCTCCAAATCCCTGTGTCTCTGTTGCTTGCCTTATCATTGCCGGTTGAAATTCTATCACCGGCAGATTGCATTCGTTCTTACTGATTCATTGTAATTTCCATTGACCAATCTCTTGAAACTGCATTGAACTTTTAGAAACAACTTTGTGTTTAAACTAAGCTCTGAAAATCTTTTATACACTGATTTTGTGTGAGTTAAAACTAAGTCATATTTTACCCGCTGCGCTTACTGATAATAGTTTGCAAACTGATAAGTGACTTTGCATTTAAAAGTGTTTCTTTGTTAAAGTTTTAAAATAGGCTATTCCCCCCCCCCTCTAGCCTATTTTCCTACCAATTGGGCCTAACAATTGGTATCAGAGCTAGGAATTTTGAAAGAAGTCCGTTCCAATGGTGAACGCCGTTCCAGCTGTGGGGTCCGTCCCGATGGTGGAGAAGCGTCCGAGCGTTTTTGATCGTTTGGGAAGGCCCAATGACGATGTTGTTGACCCCGTGAGACCGGTGGTTCATGTGCGGGACTATAGACCCCGTCATTTTCCCAAGAAGAAGAAAGGTAAGGGAAATTCCTCCTATGTGTGGAAGCGTCCCATGGTTGTCCCCGCTAAGGCTCCGCTTGATCAGGGTAAAGGGAAAGCCGTTGATGAAGCTCCGTCCCGTCCTAGCGTTTTCTCCCGTCTTGGCAGTCTCAAAAATGTTCCGTCCCCATCCAAGAAGACTAAAGGACATAAAAAGAAGCAATGGGTTCCCAAACCTAAGAAAGATTAGATTTTTCTTTGTACCCCAAGAGATTGCAATTAGACCACTTTGTTTTAGGATTTAATATTTTGATGTCTTTTGTTGCTCAATAAATCCGTTGTAATGGCTTGAATAATTCATTGAATGAATAAAAATTGCATTTTGTTATTTGAAGTGAATTGGGTATTTTTGATATGTTTTAGACCGCACCCGAAGGTTGCCTACGTTCCTCCAGTTGGGAGGCTCAGGTCTCCGTAGTTCAAACAAACAAAGACCATTTTTTTTAATTTTTTTTGTGTGCACCCTGTTTTTTGCCTAGATCGCCCTTGTGCGTTCGAGTGCTCTTAGCCTTTTCTCGTCGAGTAAGGCTAGCTGTTCATATCGACTTTGCATCCAGTCGACCTCGTTGACTTGATTCTCGAGGAGGACCCGTAGAGATGGGACTTCAAGTTCGATTGGGAGTACGGCTTCAGAACCATAGACTAATGCATACGGAGTTTCTCCTGTCGCTGACCGTATTGATGTGCGGTAGCCCCACAATGCTAAAGGTATCTTCTCGGGCCAATCCCTTCCTGTTGAGGTCATTTTCTTGACGATGGTCTCGATGGTCTTATTTGCTGCTTCAACCGCGCCATTTGCTTGGGGACGGTAAGGAGATGATTTGTGCTTGGTGATCTTGTATTCTACCAAGAGTGCATCCATTTCCTTCTCAAAGTGAGAGCCGTTGTCGGAAATGATTTGATGAGGCACGCTGTATCGGCACGTGATATTAATCTTTACAAATTCGGCCATTTTCTTGGCGTTGAGGGTCCGATAGGCTTGTGCTTCGACCCACTTTGTGAAGTAGTCGACGGCCACTAAGACGAATGACTGCCCGTTGCTCCCGGCAGGATGGACTTTACCGATGATGTCTATCCCCCAACAAGAGAAAGGCCAAGGTGTGACCATGTTGTAAAGTTGCGAGGGTGGAGTATGCTGCAGATTAGCATGGAATTGGCATTTGGCACACCTTTTGACTTTCTCGATACAGTCTCGTTCCATAGTGCTCCAATAGTAGCGAATGCGGAGTATCTTCTTGACTAGCATAAACCCATTCATGTGGGGTCCACACTCTCCTTCGTGCACTTCACACATTATCTCTTGAGCTTTGGCCTCGTTGGCGCATAAGAGATAGATCCCGTCGTGGTGTCTTTTATAGACTCGGTCCCCAATCAGTACGTACCGAGAGGCTAGCTTTTGCAGAGCCGCTTGAGATTTCTTATTGCTATTCTCGGGATAAGTGCCATCTTTGAGGAAATTCATGATATCTGAATACCAAGGAGAGTTTGTTTGGGCTTCGTTGATCTCGATATTCATGTAGTATGCCAAACTGTTCCTTCGGGCAATTTTGAAAGGTTCACCATTTTTCCTTTGGGCATTTCGACTTGTTGATCAAATATATGTTTAGGACATAGAATTGCTTAATCCCAATCATAGCTATCACTTAGGATCCCCCAATTTTATTAGAACCATTATAAAGTACTCTTAGGATTCTTGGTGACCAGCACAGGTGTATTCCAACTCTTCAAACAAGGCAAACCAGCAAGAGGAAGCAAATCAGCAGACCAGTAAACTAGTTGCCGATCAACTTGATAAACAAGTTGCCGATCAACTTCATTCTCAACTTGCTGATAAAGAAAGACAGTCTGTACTGTCAGTCAGGTTACATCGTTTCACCTTAAAGTCAACCTTGCTGATTGTCCCTGTCCCTTCTTACTGTTTTATCTAAAAGTAGTTTACCTGCTCTATAATGATTGCTGCGCCGTCTGACACATAGCTACTTTTAGCTATACTCTGTCTCTACTTGCTTTTTGCAGGTAACCGGTTGAGACAAAGGGGTCTTTACCCATCAGACTTTTGCGAGCATGCGTGTACCACATATCTTCGCCATTAATGCTAAAGATACCGCATTTAATGCTCCTCAACTACCCAGCTGGATATTCAAATTGCAAGCCTTCCTCTACAAGACTCAAGACATTTACTCCTCTTATAAATAGTGGACTTGGAGCATTGAAGAAGGTTGGTGAAAATAGAGCATTGAAGAGAGTTGAATGTTTTTGAGTATTCATTAAAGACTCAAACATTCTGTGTCCATATAAGCATTAGATCATTTAATAGGACATACACTTGTGCACCAACTCAAACAACATTGTTAGTATTCCCGAACTAGATTATATAAGGAATACGTTGTTTAAGTTTTTCACACACCCACCTGAGTGAGATAAGTTCTCTTGAACTTGCCGCTCAAATACACTTGGTCAGAATTGTTTTACGATCCATTAGAAATTTCTAGAACTTAGTCTTTGTATACCGGCAAAGCCGTGCTTGTAATAGACTAGAAAAATCTAATAGTACTCTTAACCCAAATCCAAGTTCTGACCAAACTTGGTAGAGGACGTAGCAGTATTTACACTGTGAACCTCTCCAAATCCCTGTGTCTCTGTTGCTTGCCTTATCATTGCCGGTTGAAATTCTATCACCGGCAGATTGCATTTGTTCTTACTGATTCATTGTAATTTCCATTGACCAATCTCTTGAAACTGCATTGAACTTTTGGAAACAACTTTGTGTTTAAACTAAGCTCTGAAAATCTTTTATACACTGATTTTGTGTGAGTTAAAACTAAGTCATATTTTACCCGCTGCGCTTACTGATAATGCATTTAAAAGTGTTTCTTTGTAAAAGTTTTAAAATAGGCTATTCCCCCCCCCCCTCTAACCTATTTTCCTACCAATTGGGCCTAACACGACTAATGAAGCTATGGTGGCCAGTGCATCGGCGAAGCGATTTTTATCCCTTGGTAGGTAGTTGAAAGTGATCTCTTAGAATTGTTCAACCAGTTCTTCAAGGTGCTGACCATACTGTTGGAGAGTCGGGTCTTGGGTTCGCCATTTACCCGATTGCTGATTGATAAGGAGTAAAGAGTCGCTGAATACTTCTAATTTCGTGACGTTTCTTTCGAGAGCTGCTTCGAGCCCTGCTATGCATGCTTCGTACTTGGCAATGTTGTTGGTAGCTTCGAATTCCAGACGGATGGCAATGGGAGTGTAGATGTCTTTTGGATCGACAAGCAATATTCCTATACCAAAACCGTGTTTATTGGCGGCGCCATCGAAAAAAAGTTGCCACTTATTTTCCTCGGTTACAGTACAAATTAAATGCTCGTCGGGGAACTGTACGTCTTCCCCCTTCGCTTCGTCACATGGGAATTTGGCAAGCTGATCACTGAACACTTTCCCCCTGACGGATTTTAGTGTGACGTAAGTGATATCATAGCCGGCGAGCATGAAGTACCATTTGGCTATTCTTGTTGACATGAAAGGCTTCTCGAAGATGTAGCAGAGCGGGTCCATCTTTGCTACTAGCTTGATTGGAAAGGCTTCCATATAGTGTTTGAGCTTTTGAGTGACCCAAACCAATGCTGCACATGACTTCTCTAAGACAGAGTAGTTCTTTTCGCCTCCTTGGAATCGGTGACTGACAAAATAGATGGCATTCTCCTTTGTGGACTCTCGTTGCTCTTGTGCTAACATAGCCCCTAGGGCTTCATCATTGACAGTGAGATAGAGCAAGAGAGGCTTCTCCTTGTGCAGCGGAACTAGAACAGGAGGGCACGTCAAGTAATGCTTCACTTGGTCGAAGGCTTCTTGGCACGCGTCGGTCCATTCTAAAGCCACATTCTTCTTGAGTAGCTTGAAGATTGGCTCGCACATGGAAGTGAGTTGGTGCACAAACCGACTGATGTATTGCAGTCTGCCCATGAAACCTTTGATCTCTTTCTGCGTCTTTGGAGGAGGCATGTCAATGATTGCCTTGATTTTGGAGGGGTCTACTTCAATCCCCCTTTCAGTGACCATATAACCAAGGACTTTGCCTCGGATAACCCCGAACGTGCACTTTGCAAGATTGAGCCTCATCTTGTGTTGACGAAGCCTTTCGAAGAACTTGTGGAGATCGATTAAATGTTGACCATCGGTCCCTTTGGAGTGAATGATCATGTCGTCCACATAGACCTCGATTTATTTGTGAATCATGTCGTGGAACAAGTCTGTCACGGCTCTTTGGTAGGAAGCCCCAGCGTTCTTAACCCAAATGGCATGACTGTGTAGCAAAGGTACCCCACGGTGTTGTGAAGGCTGTCTTATGTTGATCTTCCTTGGCCATGAGAATCTGATTGTACCCAGCGAACCCATCCACGAATGAGCGAACTTCGTAGGCAGCAGTGGAGTCGACCAGCATGTCGATGTTGGGGAGTGGAAAATCGTCCTTTGGGGAAGCTTTGTTCAAATCCCGGAAGTCTACACAAACTCGAACTTTTCCGTTTGCCTTTCTGACTGTCACGATGTTGGCTAACCATGTCGGATACTCGATAACCTTGATGAAACCCACACTGAGGAGCTTCTCAATCTCTTCTTTGACTTGCAGAGACCATTCTGGCTTGATCTTTCTGAGCTTCTGTTTTACTGGCTTGGCATCTTCTTTGATCGGAATTCTGTGCTCCGCTACCTTTTTGTCCAAACCCGGCATGTCTTTGTATGACCATGCGAACACATCCACGAACTCCCGTAGTAATGCAGTCAATCTGTCTCTGTCGTCCCCCTTGAAGAAGCTTCCGATCTTAGTTTCTCTTGCTCTTCTTCGGTACCCAGATTAACAACATGCAATTCTTCGTCAGCCTCTGGACCATTCTCACCACGACTACGGACTTGTTGATCAAGTTCATTAAGTATGTTGTGTTTTCGTGGTCTATTTCATCATAATTTGAATCGTTATTAACTTGTTCGTTAAGTTCATTATTAGTTAATTCATCATTTATGATGTTTGCAATCTCAGGGTACTCAGAAATATCAAATTTTTCATTAGCAAAGAAAGGAAACACACGCTCGGCTATGGCCTCTAAATCCTCTTGGGTGAGGGTATTAGAGACACCCTTGGACTCGAAAGTAAGTGTGAGCCGCTCTTCCTTTGTTGTTGTGCGGGGTATGCAACCCATTTCCTGGACTAAGAATTCTTCGGATACCACGGGCCCTTTCGTTGAATACCAATTGTTGATCGGCTCGGAGCTTGGCTGGATCTCACTGATAGTCTCATTCATGATGACGGTGTCATGGATGGCGTTGACTTGGCATTCATTCATTATGGCAAGCTCTTCGAACATGGAGGCTAAATCTGTCAGTTCTTCCCCCACAATGATTTCTGTCTCGGACTCCATAGTCACCTTCCTTCCCCACCATTCACGGGGCGATATGGGAGTTGGTTCCCTTTCGGATTTCTGGATCTCACTATCGGAGAAGATTTCGAGACCGGGATTTTTGACACCCTTATTGTTAACCCACGGCTCGGGAAAGATCATGTATGGAACGTCTTCCCTTTGGCGGACAAAGTAGCCATTCAACGTCTTGCGGTAAGGCCTTAGATTAGGGACCTCATAGCGACGGCCTTCTTTACGAGCTCGGGCCTTTTCATTCTTGATTGCTTGCTCTTGTTTCAAGTCCTCTCTGGAAGGCTCGTACCCAAAACCGAATGTGTTCTTGACAAATGGGACTTGCACAGGATGTAGGATTCCTTGTTGATATTTCCCTAGGCCTAAACCAGGGAAGTAGTCCATATTCCTCATCATGCGGAGGACTTTGTGATTGCTGGGGGTCCATGATCCGTTTCTCCCTTCTTTGTCAATGGCGTTGATCGAGACGCCGGAGAGAGTGAAGTCTGGTAGACCATGCTGAACTTGGTGGACGGGCTCACCTTTCCTGTGGATAGTGACGTTTTCGGCCATGACGGTCACTATTTCATCACCATTTCGGATCTTGACACATTGATGGAGAGTTGACGGAACGGCATTAGAATTGTGAATCCATGGTCGACCCAAGAGCAAGTTGAACGAGGCCGGGATGTCAAGCACTTGGAATGGAACGGACATGACCATGCTCCCAAACTCAATGTCTATTTCGATCATGCCCGTGACTGTACGGGCGGTGCTGTCATAACCTCGGATTACTTGAGTAGAAGGCTTCAAATCGGAATCCTTAAGCCCCAGTATACCCATGATTCTGCTAGGCATGAGGTTGAGTGCGGAACCACCGTCCACTAAGACTCTTGAGATGGGTCTCCCCCTTGCTCGTACCTTGAGGTAAATAGCCTCGTTGTGGTTGGGACCAAATGGTGGAAGGTCCATATCGGCAAAGGTGATGACGTTGCCAAAATGAATGTGACCGATCATTGCCGTGAGGTCCTCGGGAGTAGTATCGGGGGAAACTGATGTATCATCGAGATTGCGGATGACAAGATCTCGGTGTTTCTTTGAGGATGCGATGAGGTCCCAAATAGAGATGTTGGCTTGAGTTTTCTTGAGTTGGACAAGTAGAGGGTCTTCGGGAGTGTCGCGAGCTTGCGTCCTTTGAGAAGAGGAGCTTGGTGCGGAAGTGGAAGGGTTGCTTGCTATGACTCGACCGGATCGAGTTAGCATGTTGACATTCCCATCTTGCTTCTTTTTCCTATTCTCTAGTACTTCCCTCATTACCTCATCGTAAGTCACTACATAACAAGAATTGTTAAGTTTATTCACAACATTGGGGCCCCCATTCATAATTGGGATTGAAGGGTGGTTCCCTCAAGTTCTCCTATCTCTATTACATTGGACATGTTCGTCATTAGTCACTACAAATTCTTCTTGTCTATGAGATCTTGAATGACATTGCGGAGAACGAAGCAACCTCGGTGGTGTGGCCACTATATTGGTGGTAGCCACAATATTTGGGTGAGCATGATTGGGGTGGACCGTCTTGGGTTGGTACCCTTGCACGGGTGTGACTTGGCCTTTTGCTTTGAGGACATCGAACACTTCGGTTTGAGTCATGCCTTGGAGAGGCGTGTAGACACGGTCATTTCGAGACTTCTTCCCTTGAGGTGGAGGAACCTTTTGTAATTCCCCTTGTCAATAGTGACGGCGTTGACCGAGGCCTCTTTTGTGGAGTTGGAAGCGGCCTTTGTATCGGTAAGTAGGAGTGGTCTTCTTAATCTCCTTGAACAAGTCATCCATGCGTACCCCCGCCTCATATATTTGGGAGAAGTCGGAGTAGCAAGCCCCACTTAGGTGGGTGCGGAGATCAATTTTGAGACATTTGAGAAAGATGTCCATTTGCTCCATGGTATTTGGCTTTCCACAATCTCGGAGAGTTTATCATTCCATCTCCTTGTTGTGAAGTCGATGAAGGAATCGTGGTCCTCGTTGAGTGTATTCTCGAGCTCTTTTCTTGTGGGCCGGTAAGTGGTGTTGCCTTGGTATTGGTTCTTGAAGGCAAGCATGGCGGAGTCCCAATCAAGACGGGCAGTGA